>APFE031593120.1:0-43545 GCA_000404065.3 Pinus taeda
ACTGCACCAATACAAGACCATTGTAAAAGGAGTTTCTAATTTGAAAGAAGATAGAGACATATTGCAGCAGGTGGTTTTCACCCACATTGGGTTTCCACCTTATATCTGGTGTTATTTGATCTCACTGTCTGTTTTTCTTGTTCATGCTCATTGTTTTATGGTACTGATATGCAAAAATAATTCAAATTATAAATAAGGAAGAATTGTTAAAAGGACTAGATAATACTGATTCACCCCCCCCTCAGTATTATCTTCAACAATAGGCAATGTCTTCACAACTGCTTGACTTTCCTCTAACTGCTACTTCTTTTGCTGCATCTCCTCCTGTAGTTTCTAAACATTTGGATCTTCCTATAGTCAAGTCCAAATATACATACTCTCGACTGGTAGTTTGTTGTATTCCACCAATGTTGTGGAGATGCTAACCATGACTAACTTTAAGTTAGCCTCCCTTTGGTCTCTTACATCATGTGGCATAGCTGGTTACAAATTCAATTACAACTCATTGATTTTTACCTCATACTCCAACTGTACCGTGACAACTTTTTATTTTTGCTCCTTGATTGAAAGTTCAAGCTTTGCGACATTTTCTTCTATGGATTCCTCTTCACAGACCTCCATGTCCAGAATTCCCTTACATGTTGTTTCTATTACAGCTTTTAGATGTTGATATTATTTCGCTATACGATCTCTCTCTTGTATTGTCTAGTCAAGCTTATGTGACAGTGCACCTAGATTCTTTTCCACCTGTATGTTGAGCTATGATGTGCGCTCTTCCCTTAGCTTTAATTCCTCTGTAATATCTTCATGTAACTTCTGTAACCTTGGCAGTGACACTGCTTCTATATTCATGTTTATATGTGTCCACTCCTTGACCTACTACTGAATTTCTATTGATTCAAACTATAGAGCCCATGCATGTATTTATGCCAGCTTTGCTGCAAGGGTAGGCACAATTGACCTTCCTTCTATAATCATTTCATGTATTTGTGCAGTTTGTCTAATTGATAATACCAAATCTTCAACTTCGCGATCCTTTCCTACGCACCTGTGATAAGCTCGTCATAGCGATCTTCCACCCTGTTCCAAGATTTTGCTGTGATCTCTTGAATCTTGTCTCCAATTTGGTACAAGTCTCCCTTAGTGAGAACCATGTGTGTGACATCCTTTTACTTATCCACCTTATGCTTCTTGTTGGCCTTCGTGGAAGCTTCACCTTGGATCTTCCTTTTCTCTACGATAAATTTCTCTATTTCTTCCTTCTCTGTCTGCTTTGTCGTTTCCTCGCCTCCTTGAGGTTCTTCCTCATGTTTTTTTGTCATGGTGTTCCTCTTCATGATGTTCTTATTCCTCTTCCTATTCCTCTGCTTCCTTCTCCTTGTCTTTTCCACTGCCTTCACTATGGTGTGAAGTGTCCAGCTATTCTTCTTTTGTTGCGTTATCACCTGCCTCCTCTAATGGATTCACCCAATCTGCGGGACATGTGTGCACAAATTCTTGTAGATCATCCTCTTTAACCATATATGGCAATGCATGAAATTTCTTCTTCGCATATCTGCTCATCTATATGTATAATCTATGAAAATCCACATTGAACCTTGTCAGAACATTGTACTGTTTGTGCAAACGTGGCTAAAGGTGTGGATACTGGTTTACAAGCATTTATAGGTCCATCTAGTATAGTATAAAAATAATCATGTTTTCCTATGCGCGCAATGGTTGAGTGGTATGACACAATGAAGCATACCTTGCGGCCCCACACACATTTTCTTTTATCGAAGGAAACTGTGTGTCCTCTATTTCATTCCATGTCAACATAGAAATAATCAATAGTAATCAGGCATAACGGAAAGATCTACCTTTCTCTTGGACCTCGTGGTAGTCATCCAAGAATTCCTTGGATAAATACACAACTCAGTTATATTGCACTCCATTCACGCTACATATCTAGAGCCACCACCAGTGTATGGAATTCCTTTACGTGACACTTAGTCATAATATTTCCAGCCAGAATATGTGCCACAAAGCGGAATTCTCGGTTGTTGATAGAGATTATGTCGTAGCCCCTGTTTCCTTTGACCAACCCATACTTTTGTTTCATGCTTTCTATTAGGGCATGATCTTGGTCCTTTGCAACAAATGCATCCACAAGGTTCTGACCTTGGTATGGTAATCTCGTGATCCTCCAGATCAAAATTTGGATTATGGGGATTTTATTCCCCATCCATAGGTGTTTGTCATGTATCGATTCCAATAATTTTCGAACACACATTGTGTTCGATGAACTTCTACCGAAGTGCAGCACATTTAACATGTTGAGAATTCCCTACTGCACCAACCTATTTTCCCATCACTGTGGTTCTAATCTTATCACTCTGATATCTGCATAGTGAACCTGCTACAAGTATTGGCCTAGTGTGAACTGTGGGTACTTTGTCCGGTCATTAAAATCATTATCTGTGAATTTCAGCTGTAGGATTTTTCCTAAAATCTCTCCTTCAAATGGCATATCCTTTGACAATAGAGGTGTGAACATCTCATACTTCACATCTTTGGCATCCTTTATAGGCTTAGCATTTGGCTTCCTTGGTACAGAGGTGAGATGAACGATGCGCCACCTTCCTCCACCTGAATTTTCTCCACTTCTTCTTCAATGTCGACCTGCTGAGGTTTCTTCTGAGGATTCACAGGTTTGGGAGGCTTCTTGTCATTCTTTTTCTTTGTTCTTACTTCATTGGGTTCCTTCTACCTCGATGATGTTCACGGGTTCTATGGCAGCGGTGTTGCTACTGTGGGTGTTGCTGCTACGGTCGGTGCGACTAGTGATGCTATGGGTGTATCAATTATTGCTACGACGATTGCTTCCATAACTCCTTCTATACCTTTATCGTTAAATATTCACACAAATTCTTCAGTCGACGAGATATTCATGAATGAAATCTCCACAGCTAGGGATAGGGTTGTCCCTATAAAACTTCAGTCTACTGCCTTTCACTTTTCTTTTATTTAATTCTCCATTTAACTTTGCTAATTTTGTTGCACCTCCATCAGTAATATAATTAATAACATATGGGCCTAACCAGTGTGTTTTGAATTTCTCTAGAAATTTCTCAAACTTACTGTCATAGAGGCGAACAAGGTCTCCTATATGGAACTTCTTTTGCTTAATGTGCCTGTCATGGCAAGCCTTTTCTCTTGCTTTCTGCACTTGTTGATGAAATCCTACTATAAACCTATCTTATTCGAGAGAAAGTAATTGCACCATCCTTTCTTCCATTATGTCAAGGCTTTCCATATTTGTAAAAGTTGCAATTCTTAGGCTAGGGATATTATATTCAATGGGAATCACAACTTCTTGCCCATTAACCAACCTAAACAGTGTCTGGCTTGTCAAGTTTTTGCATGTAGTCCTATAAGCCCATAATACTATTGGAATTCTAAGATCCCAGTCATCCCTATTCACATTAAATACCTTGGTCAGTTCATTCTCCAAAATTTTATTCAATGCTTCCATAATTCCATTTTATTGAGGATGATAAGGGGTGCTCTCTTGGTGATAAACTTGAAATTCCTCAGTTAATGCTTCAATGGTCTTATTCAAGAAATGTGACCCTTGGTCACTCATCAATATATTTGGGCACCCAAATCTGGACACTATGTATTCAAAGATGAACTTTACAATAGTTTATGCATTGCAATCCTTCACTGGCTGTGCTTCAGCCCACCTTGTCAAATAATTAGTCGCGATGATTATATACCTTGCACCAGTCCCTTTCCCTGGTGGATTGATAGGTCCAACAAAATCAATAGCCCATTTGTCAAAAACCTACAAAGTCACTTGTGGTACTAGTGGCATCTCATCTCTCCTTGAAGGATTTCCTTGGTAGATATCACAAACTAGACAATACCCCTTTGCATCTTTGTGTAGTGTAGGCCACCATAGTCCTTCTCTTAAAATTTTCTGTGTAGTAGATTTCCCTACATAATTTCCACTAGCTGTGCCAATATGAGATTTTGTTAAAATTATATGTATTTCATGCTCAGGAACATACCTGCAAAATATTTCATCTGGTCCCATTTTATACAATGTCCTTCTATCAGTGGAAAATATGTTTCCTTAACCACCAATTGTTTCTTCTACTGTGTAATGTATTCTGAAGGAGCCATCCATGTGGTTAAGAAATAAATAATATTAGGGAAGTGATCATCTACTCTCCTAATTGCAAACAGTTGCACATCAGGAAGATTATCCCCTATATTTGTTGGTTCTTCTCCTATCTCTAACCTTAATAAACGATCAGGTCCAACATTTAGTCTTCCTAGCTTAACAATGACTTCGAAATCATATTCCTCAAATAATGATAGCCATTTGTAGATTTTTCCTCATAAAATAGGCTTACTAGGTACTTTAGTGTAGAGTGGTCTATGAACATATTAAAATGTGATCCCAGCAAATAATGTCTGAATTTTTGCAAAGCATATACCATAGCTAATCCTTCTCTCTCTGTAGTTGTATAGCTATTTTCTACTTTAGACACTTTCCTACTTGCAAATGTTATAGGGTGATCGATTTCCCCTGCACTAGGTTGTGCCAAAACCACTCCTAAATATATGAATGAAGCATACACATGAACATGAAATTCCTTATTCCAATCTGGAAATACCAGTGTAGGATTAATTACCATATTTTCTTTTAGTGTGTCGAGGCTCTTTTGACATTTCTTTGTTCCATAGGAAAGTAACATCTTTCTTCAACAATTTTTCCATAAGAAAAATAATATGTGCATATCCTTTGATAATTTTTTTGTAATATCCTGTATGTCCTAATGTGGTGAGAATTTGTCTCACTATTTCTAGTGGAGGTGAATTCACAATAATAGCAATCTTCATAGGATCCACCATCAATCCTTGCTTGCAAACAATATGCCCTAGTAATATACTAAAAGGTACACGAAGTATGCACTTCTTAATACTAAGATAAATTTGATATTGTTTGTATGTGTTGAGTGTCAGTGTTAAGCTTGCAACATGTTTCTTCAATAACCCAAATATTGTCTAATCATCAAAGTATACTTTTAAGAACTTATGAATATATTCTTTGAAAGTTTCAACCACTACTTTTGAAACTATGGTAGGGGAATTCTTCAGTCCAAAAGGCATCATTGTATATTGATATGATCCCCATTACATAGAGAAAGTAGTCTTATGCCAATCTTCTAGTGCAATTATGATCTGAAGGTATCCTGAAAATCCATCTATGAATGAGTAGAGCTCCTTTCCACCTACACTATCCAATACTTGATTTGTAAAGGGTGTAGGGAAGGGATCATACACACATGCATCATTTAATTTCCTTAGATCCACACAAATCTTTATTTCTCTTTTAGCCTTTTTTTCTTGGACCACCATGGGACTTACCCACTCTGATTCCTTGATAGGTTCAATGATCCCTGTTGCTATCATCTTATCTAACTATTATTTTACTTTCTCCTTATATTTTTGATTCAGTTTGTAGGGTCTTTTCTTGGCAAGCTTCGCATCAAGCTTTAAAGGAGTATTCATAACTCCCAAGTCTCCTAATATGCCCTTCATATCTAAGAACTTAGTGGGGAATAACTCTCGATATTCATGCAAAATATCTGTCACTTTTCAACTATTTCTTCATCCCAATAATCTCCTACCGTTGCACACTTCATCTTCTAACCCTATATTCACCTTCCTTGTCTTTAATGGCTTTGTTATATAATTCATTTCTAATTCAAGTCCATTCACTTCAGGGTAGCCTTTAGATTCTTCTATGTCAATATTGCAAGGGTCTTCATCTTCTTCTCTAGTGATGTTGTAGAATTCCAGTACATTATGTAGATGCGCAACCCAATCAGGCTACCAAGTGAGCGGAATTCCATTCTCAAAAATATTCTTTTTAACTATCTAAAGGGTTGAATCTATATATGGACAACCATCTTTGAAGTTAAATTTCAATATAAACCAATCAACCATCTCTACCCAACTTGCAGTACCATGTCAAAGTTCTCTTTCCAAGTACCAGTTTTGAGGAATTGTCTCCAATGTATGGATGAACCCATGCACCCATTCTTCTTGTGGTATCTCCTTCCATGTTGTCATACAAAGCTGGATGTGCTCTATAGGGTTAGTTTGACCATCATATTTATCTTCCAACTATGTTTCTACCTGAAAAAACCTTATCCATATCAACCTTTGACATTCCAACCAAGTTCCTATATTCTTCTTCTGTGTACACGACCATATAGCAAGAGTAGCTCTTAATGCTAGATCCATAGCTAACAATATTTGACACTCTGGCACCTATTATTCATATTCTTCAAGAAAAGTATTTATATTACCCAAATCATTATAAAAAGGTAAGTCACATGCCTCAGCTGTCATACAACAAACTGCTTTAGTAATTTTTTCACATCACCTTGTAGACACTCCATATAAAACTTGTTTTGTCAATTTTCGAATTCTTCTTCTGAATCTGAAGTGCAGGAACTGTCTTGTTCCCAACCCAATTTTCCATCTTTAGTGGGATTAATCAATTCTTCTTCTTTTGTTGTTATCTGATAAATGTTGTCTATGTCTGTTGCACTGTACTCTTATTTAACTGGTTCAATATACCTTGCTCCTTCTAATGTATCTAATGGAACAATGACTCTTATATTGTTTCTTTCAAATATCATTTGCCTTTTCTTTAAGTTGATTATAGCCATGTTAGAAAATTCCCAATCCATTCTAGGTAGTGCAAGATATGGGTTACTGTCATCCACAATGTCTATCACCTCAAAATCAATAGTAGTACGCACCCCTTCAATGTCTAATGCAAGGCCTGATAATCTTCCTAGAGGAACAATCTTTTGTTGGCTCGCCATTCTTAGCTGAATAGGTGACCATTGCAACTTCATTTTACCAATTAATTTTCATGTTTTCTTTGTAAAGACATTAGCTTCAGATCCCAGATTTAAAATTACTCGATCCATGTCATATTCTCCTATTTGTGCACTAAGCCTCATTTCATTTCCAATTATGTTTTGTCTATGTAAATTGTTAACTTCACACATCTCAATCTGTGGTACTTCTTTAGATGTGCAAGAATTTATCAATTCCTAAATTCCTTCTATAGCTCTTTGATCTTGCAACAATTTCATATAGGTTTGAAGAAAATATTTTAGGTATCTACTTGATATGCTGCATCTTGTTCTTGAATTGTTAGAGCTTGGCCTTGCGTCAAAGATGATAGATCACAACTGTTCTTTTGATTATGTTGTGTGTTAGATGTAAAAGCTCCTACGTCCATAAATCTTTGCTTCGCTTCCATAAAGACTTATTTTACCTTTTGAATATCAAACACAAGGGATTTTTCAGTAGTCTTTCTTACCCATGTAGCTTCAACTTCCTTCTTCCCATCTACCCTATCATCCCTAGTCATAGCTCCACTTCTTGTTATGATATTTATGCGAGGTTCATGAGTCCTTGGTTCCGCAGTCATCATTTGGATGTTTTGAGTCAGCTGATGGTTCCTCTTTTCTTGAATTTTTTCCATAGATACTGGACATTCTTCAATTACATGATCAAAATATTTGCAATACTTACATGTTGTGATAGGATTCTGACAGTCTCTCACGAAGTGTCTTGCCTAACCACAATTATAGTAGATAATATTTCCTCATCCTTGACTAGCTCGACCACCTCGACCAATGCCTCTACCTCGCCTTGATAACCACTTCGACCACTATGCTGGCCATGTTCCTCATGTCCATGTTCTTTGGTTTGCATCCTATATGAATCAGCACTTTGATCCATCATTAGTTCATAAGCTCGACAATTATTTTCATCATGTCCCACTGATTTGCAAAACTTTCAATACAGGTTCCTTGGAGTTTGCACATACTTTTGCAATAGATAACAGTCTTTGGCAAGATGTTCACCCCTAGCTTTACATATCTTTCACCATAAGGTGGATCTTGGATTCAACGGGTTTGGTGCTCCATTATCCATGTAGTTTCGGAAGAGAGAACATTGTTTCGTAGAATGGCCTTCTCCTTTACACTTTGTACACCATAATTATTCTTGAACTTCTTTACTTTTCTTCATATCTTATATTTGTAGAGTCATATTTGCTATCTGACTCTGGATTTACTGCATAACTACATTGGTATTCCCTATCGGCAAATCTTCTAACTTCATCATAATTTCTAAGGCTTCGGCTTAGGTTTCTATCTTCTGTTGTGACAAGGGAAATATTATATATGGAAGCAGCACAGCTATGAACCACTATTTATGTTGTTACAGAGATATTTCAAATCTCACCTGATCCAATAGTATTTACATCTTTGATCAAATTCCCACACAGTCTCACTCAGATTTTGTTTCATTTCTTTTAGCTATGTGATGCACTGCGACTTAGACTTGGGATTCTTGAATTACTTTATCAACATTTTTTTAATGTTTGCAAATGGTTTGTTCTAACTGCTAAAATACTTCATGTACCATGTCAATACTCTATCCTGAAATTTTGTAACAATTTGCGCTTTCTTCATATTTTCATCATGGACTTGCTTCACTATCCATTTCACATAAGAACCATAATTGCTCTGGATCCTTTGATCCAACCCCTTTAATAATAGGAAAATTAATATCATCAACCATATGGTGAGCACCATTATTGCAACAATAATGTTGCAACTCCTGGGCTGCCTACTTTACTCTTATCAACCCGATAGTTCGTAACAAACTTGGAAGTGTCGGTGTTGTATGAACAAGTACTAGTTCTCACTACAGGTTGTCACTTGGTTAGCCAGTGCAAGATCACTAGAAGCTCAAGCCAACTTCTGTGGATTCTAGAAGAAGATCTATATGTGATGAAAGAAAAAAAAATTACTCTACAGATGCTATTCTAACTGCAGAAAGGAGAAAGACTAAAATGTGAAGCAAACCTAGTAAACCCTATTTAACCAACTAATTCTACTTTTGCAGAAAGCACTATGAAAACCATGAAAGGAATGCCATTACCTACTCAAGGAAGTAAAAAACATCTAACTATGCTATATCTAGGAGTAAATAAGCAAAAAGCATATTTTTGGATTTTTATGTATTTTTATGTGAATTTGATATGCATGTAATTTATTGTGTGTGAGCGTGTCAGCAAATAGGTGGCATTGAAGGGCGGTTTTGGGACATGAGAGGATGTAGGATGGTGTGGATGGGTACTAGGAGGTCTTAGGTGGCCTTATGGAGGCTTTTTCCACACTTGACCTTCAAAAGAAAGCCTACAGGAAAATCTACAAGAGGACACAGAAAATCTGTAGGAGGAAAACAGGGACTTATAGCAGGCCTATAGGAGGAGGCCAAGAGTATTTTTCACTATTTTGAGGGTGTGAGAGTGGGTGAAAAAGGTGGATGTAGGTTGGAATGAGGTGTTATGGCACCTAAGGTCCACCATGAATCACTAGGAGAGAGAAAGATGATTGGGTTTTCTCAAGGAGAGAGTAAGAAGTTCTATGGAAAAATGAAGGAAACTAGGGTAGAATTGAGGTGATATTTGGGAGACCTATAGGGCATGTATTAGATGGAGGGTGTAATTGATGATAAGATGGCCTACTTTTGGAAGAGATATGATGCATAGAAACTGACAGTCAACCAAGGAAATCAAGCAACAAGTGAAATGAATGCATTTAGGAAAAATAGAGTTTTGCATAAAAATGGTCTAAACTATGATCTGTGAAAAGAAATGCTAAGAAATGGTGTAGCAAAGAAAAGCATGAAAGAAGAATATTGCAAATCAGGAAGTGAGCATGATGAAGAAGATCTAAGCAAAGCAAAGCTAGACTATTAACCTATGAAAAAGATGCAAACACTAGAAGTCCTATGAATGAGGAAAATCTGTGTTTTTGGGGCAACAAGAGAGTCTTTGCCTCAAATCATGGTCCCAGAGGGAAGAAGAGAGGCCAAGGCGCTATTTCTAGCCTTTTAAATCTTCTCTTTATCATTGCTTAACCTGCTACAGAAAGCATAAATGGAAGCAAACTACTAAATCATCAAAAGCAACCTATTCTTAACCATAAGAGAAATACATCTAACAACAAACTAATCTACAAAGTAAAACAAGGCATACAAATACAAGTAAAGAGGAGCTTGGCTGCTTCTATTGGGCCCTAACCCAAGAGCTTTAGCCATCTGAGGTAACTCAGTTCTAGCTCAAAAAGGATTCCATCTTTATTTTCAAAATAATAGCAAGATTACATGACACTATCACAAAAATAATAAGCTTGAAATTTGAGCAAATTTTACATAAGCAAAAATCTGACCCTAGTGAGGTGCTAGACCTCTCTACTTATACAAATGAAGCTACCAATAGCTTCCTTGAAATCAGGGAGTCTTGGCTCTCAAAACTCTAGATAATCATGAGTCATCCTCCACTTGCTCGACTACCTTCTAATGCATGATTCGGCTGCTTGTGCTTCGAGCTGAATGAAGGGGAATTTGAAGTGAGGAGTAATAAATGAGGGTGATTCCATCCTATAATTCTTCTCCTCTATCCACTTCAAGTTATTTCTACCATTTGTCCACTGGATCCTTGACTTTGACCTCGAAATCCATCAATAATCTGCATTAAATACATGTTAGACCACATGGCACAATAACTAATTCAACTCACTCTATAATCATAAATATAATAAGAAAATCATACAATAAGCTAAGAGAATGGTTGATTTGACTAAGTTAGGAGGTAAAATGAGCCCATATAATTACTCATTTATGAGGCTCATCATCACCCCCTATTGAAGGTGTTTCTCATCTTCTGAACAACCTAGTCAATCTCCTCATCTTTTACGGCCCTGGTGGCCTCCTAGCATCCCAGGATTTTGATGTGGTCTGCTCTTCTTTGCCATAGTATCCTGCCTCCCTGTCTATGTCCTTCCACTACTCCTCCTCTTCTTCTTCTCTTCTACCTTCCAGCATACCTAACATCAGTGGAGGACTCAGTTTGAGGCTAATCCAGTTGACCTTCAGCCTCTGGGGGAATGATATTCCCTGGTCTGCAAATTGTGTGGTAATGTGTTCCATCTCCTCGTGCATGCATACACACAGTCATCCCCAAGTAGCCTTTGGATATCCTCAAAGTGTGCAATGGCTTGTGCCTGATTGGTTGGATATCTAGGGGCAATATGAGGGTAATTGGCAAGCAGGTTGTGTGTATTGATGAGTGCCATAGGATCTGATAGCTCAGATCTTATCATTAATAACTCATTCTGCTCCTTTATCATCAATCTTTTTATTTCTGCTGCCCTCAATTCTTCACAGTTCATCCATGAGGCCATGAGGCCATGGCCATTAATTGCAGGTCCCCTAGCTTGGCATTGGGATCCCACACATTCATGTCTATAAGGGCCATGTTGTGTAAGTAGAATTCTGCCATCTTTTCTTTATCCTCTGAGGTGCTTTGGTCACACAAACCCACGAACTGCCTGTAGTCTTAGAAAGGCATTATGCCTCTTTGTGCCAAAGTCTTTGTTTGGAATTGTAACCATTGGTCCTTTAGATAGAGGCCATAGGATTTGGCTGGTGTTCTACATTGCAATGCCTCCATGGATAAGCTGGCCATGCATGCCAGTTGGGTCTCTTTCTCTTGCAACTGCCTCCTTAGCAATTCATTTTCAGTTTCAAGGTGGCTTCTTGTAATTGCTTCCCTGTCTCTAAGAGCACTCAACTCTCTGCCCATTTCCTTGAGTTTGTTGTCCATATGGCTAACATCGTCAACTCCTTTGGATTTGGATATCTGCATCCACGTATGTGTTCTCACTTTTTCTTTCTCCAATTCAAAAAATAGTGGAATTGCAAATTTCTATGGGATTATCCTTCCTCCCTCAAGTAGATTGTAATAGGAGGCAAGACTAGGCTGGGGATCAAGTTCTTGTATCTCTTGTGCTTCCTCCTTCACCTATGGCTATCCTTCTATCCTTTTCTCAAGCTCTTGGGTCTCCTGTAGAACTGTCTGAGCCTCCTGTAGGACTATTTTTGGGTCTTATAGTACTACCTTTTCCTTCCATGTGGAAGATCTAGGAGTCCCCATTTCATATGTTATAGGTGTCTTGGAAGGAGATTATTTCCCCTTGGTAGAGGGTGAATCTTCAATGGTAATTGGCACTTTTGAAGAGGGTTTAGGTTTGCCTGTTTTAATTCTTGTGCTCTTCCTAGCCCTGAAATACATGGAGGTCTTTCTTTTCCTCTTTTGATTTGGCTTGATTGGTGTACTGAGGGTAGTGAGGGCAGCTGTTGCATCCCTTTCCAAAGTCTCAAGGGACTCTTCTCCTTGTTCTTCCTTCTCTGCCTCTTTTTCTCCTTCTTCTGTCTCTTGTTCTGTCTCTTTTTATATCTCTTCCTGCTCTGTTTCTTCAGCTCTCTCGTCCTTTATTTTTAGTTCCTTCCTCCTTCCTTTCTTATTCTACTATGTCACCCCTGGCTCCACCTTCTCCCCCTTGCTGTTCTTCCTCCTCACTACCATTAGGGTTGACATCATAGGTTAAGGCCTTTATGTCATCCTCAGCAGTCATGTTTTGGAAAACTTCCCATGCTATAGGGAGTGTAAAGGTATGGAGGGCTTCCTCTACTAGGATTTTGATTAAGCCATGGTGAGCTAGCTGCTTCGAATTTCCTACTTGTACCTTGGTGTTAGATTCAATGAGGGTCTGCAGGAGGAAGTAAGGGATACTGAGCTTTTCAGGTGTTGGAGTGTCTGTGTCGTACCTTAATTCTTGGAGGATTCTAAAGTGATAACCATAAACAATGTTGTACCTCCTCTCACAAGAAATGTATTTGATTATTTGATAGCTAACCTCATCCCAGGGATATGGTATGCTAGTCCTTCTAATGCCATTTTTATCTTTGACATGGGTTTCATTATTTTGGAAAAAGTTATTCTTGGAAGCCTGGCCAATTGGTTTCTCATCTTTACTCCAAGGGAGCCCAAGAGGAAGGGTAGTGACCCTACTGATAAATTCAAGGGTTATCTATATGGAAAGACCTCTAATATTATTATATAAAATATAATATAATAATAATATATATTATATATATTATAATATATAATGTTATAAATATATAAATATTATATATTATATATATTTATATATAATATATAATATTTATATTTATATTTATATCTTACTATCTAATAAGTCCCTTAAGCCTCAAACCACCCTAACCCCTAAATCTCTAAATCCTAACCCCTCAACCTAAATGAAATCCGAAGTGCCAAAAAAATGATCTATGTTATAACCTTTTAATGGCTACCATATGAAACTTGTAGCTCGAATATTCCATTTACAAACTAAGTAGTGGTTTTGCAGCATGCACATGGTTCATGCGATGGATGAGGGTGGAGGGTTAGAAAGTTACCAAGGTTAGTTGGTGGAGGGTCAAAGCATTTTGCTAGATTATTAGTATTGACTTGTGGTTAAAATAAATCAGCACATGTTCAATATGGGTTAAGAGGTTATATTTTGGTAGGTTATGAGAAAAATGAGGACCGGTGACTTCTGACCAAGCAATGATACATACAAAATGGCATAAAACATAAAAACACATAATTAACCCATATAAGGAAATACTTTAAAGAGAATAAATCATAGAAAATGTATAATCATATACCTCCTATATTTCAACAATTCAGTGTCATTTATCTTGTTCTTCATCCAACTCCACATATGTATCATCCTGCTTAGAATTCACATTCGAAATATTGGCCATAAAAACATAATCATCATGTCATTTTCAATATATGAATCATCAATATTGTTGGAAATATTATTTTCATTAATGTCAAAGGCGGGGGGATACCACATATCATGTCAAAGATAAAGATTGGAAAATGAATATTGTTGAAGATATTGTTTTTGGATTTTTGATGCCGAATTTATATACCCTAATTTTGAAAGCATTTTTAATTCTAATTTCATATCTCAAATTAGATCGTAGGTTATATTGTTGGAAATATTATTTTGGGACCTTTCCAATGCTATATGGCACTCTTTCTAACTCCATATGAATGAGGATATATGGAAAAACTCATTAGGATGACCCAACCAAAGTACAAGCAGGCCGACCCAACTAATTTTACAAGTCATCCCCATAAGGGAATGTAAAAACACTATAAATTAAGGGAATATGAGTTCATTTGAACAAAAATCCAAGAAAGAAAATATGTGAGGTCATAATAAGAGACGAGGAATCATTTTTGGGGTGATTCTTGGAGATTAAAAGTGGAAGCAAAAATGTGATTTATAGGGTGAATGTGTTAGCTCAGAATTTTCACTATAGTTTTTCTTTGGGGATGTTTCAAACCATGAAACTTAAAGGAGATAGTGATAAGATTTTAATGTACATATAATTAAAATTTTAGATCATGGATTTTTATAATGTTGGAGATATTACCTAAGGAAGTTAGGATTCCTAAATGCTCCTAAAATATGCTTCAAATAAATCAACTCACCAATGTCACTAAAGATTTTCTTCGGGAATTTTTCACACTATGAAACTTGGATGATATAGATATAATATATTAATGTACCTGTGGTTAAAATTTAGATCTTGGCTTGCTATGATTTCAGAGCTATGTTCTAAGGAATTTAGGCCTCCTAAATGCTCTTGAAATTTTCTTCAAACAAGTCAACTTGGTATTTTCAAATAAATATATTTCGGCAATATTTTAGAATACAAAATTTGGAGGATATAGAGGAAATATCTCAACATAATTTGGTGGAAAATTCAAATATCATTTCACTATAATTTTGGATATATGATTTGAGGAAGTTAGTGTTCTTGAATGCTCTTGAAACATGCTTCAAGCAAGTTATCTTGGCATTTCTGCTATAACTTTCTTTCTAAGATGTTTCAGAATATAAAAAACGAGGAGGAAAGAAGAGATCTTAAGGTGCCTATGGTATAAATTTTAGATTTTTTTTGTTATAATGTCAGAGATATGATTTGAGGAAGTTAGTGCTCCTGAATGATTTTGAAACATGCTTCAAACAAGTTAGTTTGTAATTTTTCCTAAAACTTTTTTTCTAAGATGTTTCAAACTATGAAATATGGAGGATATGGAAATTGAACGCATGCCACGTTTCACAAATTTATTTATTATGAAGAATCCAAAAGAAACAAGTTTTGGGAGAAGTAAACCTAATGAATGAAGAAGAAGAAAGTATACCTAGTGAAGGCATAAGCAACTAATAAACCTGGTGAAGATAGAACTAGCAAGAAAACTTGGTGAAAGTAGAAGTAGCTAGTAGACATTGTGAAGAAACAAGTAGATTCAGTGAAGTAGGTTAGTGCCTATAAATATCTACATTAGTGGGGATTGTTAATGCAATCCCATTTCAGACCTGCTTAAATCCCACATTGCCCAAAAATCTTTCCAAAAAGGCACTTTCTTCAATCCTTTTATAAGCCTCTCTCGGGATCTAAATCCCTTTATATAAACAATTATAGTGGTAGGAGTTAAATAATACTGGGAGGAGTCGAAAGGGGTACACTTACAATTCCCTTTCCCAAATTATGCATTAAGGTGCCAAGTTCATCTCAGACCAGATAATTCTTCTTAATACAAGCTTAGACATTTCATATGAAATACTCTAATTCTCGACCTTTAGAACTATCATAATGACATGGGATTTCCTTTATAAATGCATCGTTTGCCTTCCATTGTTCCTATCTCCTCTCACTAATATATTATATATTATATATATTATAAGTGGCCCTTAAGCTCCTCCTCAAACTCCTTGTGACCATGTCTTGGGATCAAGGCTTATAAAATCCTAGACCCTAAAATATCACTAGGGTTAAGGCTCCAGCTGAGTCCCACTCAGGTTCCCCATTTAATGCCTTAGGCCCATTCTTTAAAGCCTATATTGCTAGAATAAGTGTTCTCAAATTCCACTAACTCCAAGTAGGACCCACTGCTCCACGCAATCTTGGTTCTATGTTTTCGGCCTCTCCATTAAGTTCCTTTCCTATTTTTTCAAAGTTTTCTCATCAAGATGATGTAAACACTAACAATGTCAACTCATCTCCACTTGGTTGTGTCCTTATTGTTTTTCTTCATCACACTTAGGCACCCGACTAGCCCACACGCCATGTTCGCCCACCAACTACTCTTTATGTCAATTGTTATACCTTTGAGGTTAATGCTCCAGCTACAACCTTTCAGGTTGACCCACTTCATTTCGCTTGTTCCATACGACGAATTCCTTGTCATCCTAGAAGTTTTCCCATTGGGTGATTTCCACATCATCCATGTGCTTACATAGCCTTACTTCTCCTTATGCCCTTTGATGAGCCGAGGTATTGCAACAAGAATGCTGCAACTCTCAGGGCTACCAACTTTACTTATCAACCCGGGGTTCGTACAAACTTGGATGTGACAGTGCTATATGCACAAGTAAAATTGAAGGTCCTACCTGTTGTCACTACTCATCTAGCAAGAGACCCCAGGGGTTCCAAGCCAGACTTCTATAGGGTCAGAAGAAGCTTAATTCTTTGATGGAAGAAGAGAAAAACTACTCTAAGAGAGAGCTACTCTACTACAATAATGAAGAAAATAGCATGTAATGCTAAACCACACCATAACCTAACTACCCATCTAAACAACTATGCTAGATAGAATTGCTAAATCAACACTAACCTAATGTTGCTATCTAAGTGGCAGAGGTAAAGAGCATTAAACTATACGAAGGTGTAACCAAAGGAACTACACTAAATTTGTTTTCAAGCAGAAGAGCAATAGGAGATTAAAATTGGTGAAAGGAGGATGTAAGGATGCAGTAATGCATAGGGACCATTGGATCGATCAACGACCAAAAGATGGACGGTGGAGATCTTATCGCAGGCGATTTAGTAAATAGGTGAACGAACAAGGTAACGAAGCAAATGGACGATGGATATCTTATCGTGAGGAATTAAGTGAATAACGATAGAGATCGTATCGTGAGGAATTAAGTGAATGGATGGACGAAAAGGGTAATGAAGTAGATGAATGGTGGAGATCTTATCGCGAGGAATTAAGTGAATGGATGGACGAACACGGTTAACAGGAGATTAATGGTAGGGATCTTATTGCGGAGAATAAGTTAAGAGATGGATGAACAGGATTAATCAGACAATGGATGATAGAGATCGTATCACGAGAAGAAAACATGTGGAAATGATGGAGCAGGTTTCAAAGGCAGTAAGTAGTTTCTCGCGCACCCTCGAAGCTATAAGATGTATTTCTGAATTTCATGTGATTAGCCTAACTAAGCGACATGTAGCACCAGAAAACCACTTTTCTCACATGATCTCAGGTGGATAATGATCATGCAAGATTCCGCGTGAGATTGCGCGATAGCCATCAGATCAGGCTAGACAGGTCGATGGTGGATATTGGCTAAGCTAGTTAGCAAGTGGGTGCTGCAATAGCCATTGGTTCAAGAGACAGATTGACAGTGGAGATTAGAGCACAAAAATTAGGTGGAAGACTTTGCGCACGATGGTTGTTGGGTAAACTAATGAATCAGATGATGATTGGTTAGGTTTGTTGTGGATCAAACGATGAGGAAATGATGCATGAAGAACATGTTGAAGGAGGTTTCAAATGAAAACGACAGAAAAACCAGTGAGGGTGAGGGTGGACCAAGAGTGATGGAAAATGATGATAGTGAAATGAAACAAGTAACTGTGTCAAACAACAAACTCCAAATCTCATGCGAGAAATAGAAACCTATGTTTTTGGGGTTGTTGAAGGGTATTTTCCTCAAGTCATGGTCCCAGAGGGAGGAGGTGAGGTCGAGACACCTGCGGACAACCTTATGGTGATAGTTTTCTCCTAGCTAACCTGTGAACTGAAAGAAGGCACAAATGGAAGTCAACTAAATCACAAAAGATCTACTCTACACTACTGTAAGTAGAATGTAGCTACTAAGCAAATAAACATAAAACCATGAATCATCTACGTTATACTGGTGTAATGGAAATGCAACGACTTAAGCAAATGAACAGAAAAACCATGAATCATCTATGCCATAATACTGTAATGGAAATGCAACTACTTAAGAAAATGAACAGAACCAAAAATCTATGCTAGCATACATGTACAATAAAGAGGAGATTTGGCTGCTTGGGTTGGGCCCTAACCCAAGAGCTTCAACCCTCTGAGTTAACTCAGTGCTGGCTCAAAATAGAACTCATATTTATTATAAAAACCATGGATTACATCAAAAACTATCACAAGTCTTGCAACTCAGAAATAAAGTAGAGTTTTACAATAAAAATTTGAATCCTACTGAGGTCGTAAGCCTCTCTACTTATACATCTGAAGTCTCCAATGACTTCCTTCCCATTAGGGAGGCTTGGCTCCCCACTCAAGATAAACTAGTTTCTATCACTTTCACTTGCTCGACTGTCTTTTAGTCCTCATGATTTGGCTGTTTGCACTCCGAGCTGATGGAGGAATATTCGAATGGAGGGGTAGTAAATGAGGAGGATTTGCCTATTATAATTACTCTCCCTTGTCCCATTCAAGTTTTTACCAAGGTCTTTGCCACAGTTCTTTGCTTTTATCCTTTATTCCTACACTTTTCCTTGCTTTTATCCTTTATTCCTGCATTACATGCACATTAGGTCACAAAGCAAAATATCCAACTCTAACTCATCTCATAAACAAAATATAATAAAAAATATGCAATAAGTTCTGAGAATAGTTTATTTTACTAAGCTAGGAAGTGAATTAAGGCCAATTAAGGCCCATATAATTACCCAATGATGAGGCTCATCATCACCCCCCAACTGAAAGTGTTGCTCATCCTCTAAGCAAATTAGTCAATGTCCATGTCCTTCATGCCTCTGGTAGCCTCTATGACATCCCATGCTTCTGTTGTGGTCTCTTCTTCTTGTTTATAGAAGCCTTCTTTCCTTTCTACTTCTTCCCATAGCCTCTTTTCCTCTTCTTCTTTTCTCCCTTCTAGCATCCCTAGGAGTAGTGGTGAACTGAGTTTTAGGCCTATCCCATTGACCTTCAACCTTTGCATTTATTTCTTATACATAGGTGTCATGTTGAGTGCCTCTCTCAACCTTTGAGGCGAGTGATATTCTCTGACATTCAAGCTATGTGGCAGTGTTTTCCATCTCCTTTAGTAGGCATGTATATTATCATCTCTTAGCAGCCTAAACATATCCTCAAAATGTCAAATTGCTTGCTCTTGGGTGGCAAGATATCTAGGTGCCAGATGAGGATCATTTGCAATTAGATTATGGGTGTTGATTAGGGCCACATGATTTGATTGTTTAGCTCTAATAAAAAGAGGTTCATTTTTCTCTCTGGCCAATATTCTTTTCATCTTTGCAGTCCTTGACTTCTCATGGTTCATCGATTATGCCAAAGCCATTAATTGTAGATCTCCTAGATCTACATTAGGAGGGCATCCTCAATGAGGATTCTGATCAAACCATGGTGAGCCAACTGTTGGGAATTCCCTTCCCTTACTTTGTTGCTGAAGTCTATGAGTGATTGCATAAAGAAATAGGGTATGATGAGTCTTTGGTGAACTGGTGTTTCTACTCCAAATCTTAGTTCTTCAAGCATCCTAAAATGGTAGCCATAAACAACATTGTATCTACCCTCATATGAGATATATTTGATGAGTTGGTAGCCTACCTCAGTCCATGGGTATGGCATACTATCCCTCCTTACTCCATTTTTATCCCCTCTGGGTTCTTCACCTTCTAAAAAGAATTTCCTTTTTGCCACCTCACTGTCTGCTTTGTCTTCTTTTCTCCATGCAATTCCTAGGGGATGTGTGGTGACCCTACTGATGAACTCTGGGGTGAGATCTATAGTGAGCCCTCTAACTATAATAGTGGCACGGATTCTACTATGTGGAGTGAGGGAATGAGAAAATTCTTGAGAAAATAGAGTTTCCTATGAATGTAATCCACTAGCTTTTTAGAGGACTTCTAGTTCATTTGCTTGTAAATGGGGATGGATTTTTAGATCCTACCTCTTCAGAATGGTGGAAATGGACAATTCTCTTGATATTCTCTCTTGAACCCCTCTCTTCCTATCGTGTAGACTGCCTCTGTGTATCCTGTAGACTACTCCTGTAGATTGTTCTTGTAGGAATTCTCTTGTAGAACGATGGATCCTTGCTTCCTATGGGTGGCCAGAGTTATGAGAGCTACTTGAGTGAGGGAGTTTCAAGGAGGTGGAATGCATGAATGAATGAAAACAATGTTTTTTTTCCCTTTATACCACCTTATCATTCCCACTCCTTATAGTTAGCTCCCATAGTTGTTAAATCCATATTTAACCACTTCTTGTCTTACTCCTCCTCTGTTCTTTGAGCTGACTGTAGACATGTGTGAGAGGACACCCTGCTTTGTATGTGATGACTGAATGAAGATGGCCAAGTTAACTGGCATATTTTCACTTAAAAACCAACTACCTCGTAACCTTTACAACTTTTAATCAAATGGTGCATATGAGTGAGTGAGTGGGATACTTACCTGTGGTCTCGATGCCATGCTATAGTTTGTCGAGGATCAAAGGTGTTGCATTGTTCATTTCTTGCATGGTCATTATTCTTCCTCCTCTGTTGTCTACTGATGGTGTCTTTGACTGAATATCTAATGTTGCTGCTGTTGTGTAGCTCCTGGATTACCACTTGGCAATGTTTGGTGTCTCCCTTAGAATTTCTTGATCATGTTGTTGGATGGTGCTATGAGGATGCTATAATAAATGGACAGAGGGAGTAGGAGTGTGTGTGAGTGCAAGGATGATGGTAATGGATGAGGTGAGGGGTTAGATCATGTCTAGAATAAATTTTGGGGACCTAACCAACCTACCATTCAGGGGATCCTGTAGGAATACAGGGGATCCTACAGAAAACACAATCTTCACCTTAAATTGAAGAAATTAAGTAAAAAGACAATGGTATTGATGGAGGGATGCATGGTAAGGAGTGGAGGAGATGAATATATGTGAGGTAGGGCTCCCTCTAGATCTTCTCTTTGCTCCTTGATTGTCTTTCTCACCCACCTACAAATAACAATTATGTCTTTTTTCATTTTTCATTTTTTATTATTATATTTTAGTTTTTTGAAAAACACCTAGGTTGCCTCAAAGAGGTTTTCACCCTAGATATCTGCCTTGTGCACCTCAAGGAAGGTTTTCATCCAGAGATCTTCTTACTCTTTTTCATTTTTTCTCATCCTGGGGCCGCCTTACAAGGTTTTCAACCCAAATATGGGACTCAGGCGCCTCATGGAGGTTTTCACCCGAATCCTTAATCTTTTTTCTCTTTTTCAATGCCCTAATGAGGGAGGAGTTGGAACTTGCTCCACCATCATCATTGTCTTATTGATATTGTCAATGAACTCTTGTTTTGATAAAGGCCTCTTGTACATTTTCAATTGGTGTCCATTAACAAGTAATGGAATGGCTTCTTCATCTATAGTTTTTATTTGCACTAAACCATTATCATGGCTTCTTTCCACCACATAAGGTCCGAGCCATCTTGTCCTTAGCTTGCCCTTGAAGTATTTATACCTAGAATCATATAACAATGCCTATTCTCCCTCTTGAAATCACTTCTCCTTGATATGTTTTTAATGCTAGATCCTCCTCTAAAGCTAAACTATCTCTATATGTCGGAGTGCCTACATTTTGAATTCATCCAAGCCATTCAAATGGAACAATATTTCTTTCTGTGCATGACTGAGATCCAAATCTAGTTGGGTTGCCATCCTCAATGTGATATATTCAAACTCAATGGACAAAAAAGCCTTTTTCCCATAGACCAGCTCATAGGGCGTAAATCCAGTGGTGGTCTTCCATGTTGTATTATAGGCCCAGGTGGCCTCAACTAGTCTCTCTGCCCAATCCTTCCTGCTGTTGCTCACTACCTTGGTTAAGATGTTCTCCAGTGCCCTGTTGGTCACCTCCACTTGCCCATTAGCTTGTGGATGATAAGGAGTGGAGTTCCTATTCTTGATTTTGTGATGGTTGAGCAGTTCTTCAATCATGTTGGAGGTAAACTAGTTGCCTTGGTCTGTGACAAGATCTCTAGGGTACCCAAATTTGTAGAATACATTCTCCCTTAGGAACTTAGCCACCTTCTCTTCTATTGCTTCCTTAATCGCCTTGGTTTCAGCCCATGTAGTCAAATAATCAGTGCACACAATAATGTACTACTTTTTCTTTGAAGGAGGATTGATAGGCCCAATGAAGTCCATGCCCCACTTGTCAAATGGCTCGAAAGTCACTTGAGATTGTAGGGGAATTTCATCTCTTGGAGTAGGCTTTCCCATCCTCTGGAACCGATCACACTAACTAATGTACTTTTTCACATCCTGATGAAGAGTAAGCCAATAATAGCCTGCTTGCAACACTTTGAATGTTGTCCTCTTTGTTGCAAAGTGACCTCCATAAGGCCCATCATGACAAGTCAGAAGGATGTCAAAAACTTCCTCTTCCCTTACACACCTTCTCAAGATTTGATCTGGGCCATGTTTGAACAGATTTCCCCCAATCTAGGTGAAGGGGACGCTTTTTCTGACTATCTTGCTCTTTTCTTTAGAGGGCAAGTTTGGTGGGAACTGTGCTAATACCAAATAGTTTGCTATATCAGCAAACCATGGGGAGAGGAATGAAATAGAAAACAAATGCTCATCTGGTAACTGGTCATCAACCATTCCTTCTTCACCTGTAGGCAGATTCATCCTAGATAGAAAGTCTGCAACAACATTTTCCTTACCAGGCTTATCAACAATAGTTAGGTCAAACTGTTGTAATAAAAGAAACCATCTTATAATTCTAGCATTCACATCTTGTTTGTTCATTAAATATTTGATTACATCATGATCAATATTCACAAATGTTTGATAGCTTGTAATGTAATGCCTAAATTTGTTTAATGAATGCACAACAACCAAGAGCTCCTTTTTAGTCACAGTATAATTTAGCTCAGACTTTGACATGTTCTTACTGATAAAATAGATGACATAAGGCAATTTCTCCTCTTCTTGACCTAGGGCTGCTCCTATGGCTCTGTGTGAGGCATCAACATGAATATGAAAAGGTAGGGCCCAGTTTGGGCCTCTAAGGATTGGTGCAGTGATTAACTTACCCTTTAAAACGTCTAAGGCCTCTTTACAACTCTTTGACCACATAAACTTGGAATCTTTGGCCAAAAATCCAAACAAGGGAGAGGCCAACTTGCTAAAGTCATTTATGAACCTTCAGTAGCATCCAGCTAAATCTAATAAACTCCTGAAATATCTCTGCTTTTGTGGAGGTGGGACCCTTTGGATGATTGCTATTTTGTTTGGGTCCACCTGCAACCCTTGCTGAGATATTGAATGACCTAGCACGATCCCTTTAGTCATTAAGAATTCAAATTTTTCTGGACTGAGAGACAGGTTCATTTCAATGCATTTGTGCAATACTCTGCCTAGGTTAGTCAGGGCTTCTCGAAAATCATAGCCATAAGGTGTAAAGTCATCCATATAGATTTCCACAACATCATGTACTAATTCAACAAAAATACTCAAGACTACTCTCTGGAAAGTGGCAGGAGCATTACATAGGCCAAAATCAAGGACCCTATAGGAAAAATTACCCCAAGGACAGGTGAATGTGGTCTTATCCTAGTCTTCTAGGTAGATTTGGATTTGGTTGTACCCATTGAATCCATCTAGGAAGGAAAAAAACTTCTTCCCTACCAGGCCATCTAGCACTTGGTCAATGAAGGGTAGGGGAAAATGATCCTTCTTTATGGCTTTGCTCAACTCCCTATAATCAACACAAATCCTCCACTTACCATTTTTCTTGGGAACTAACACTAAAGGAGAGACCCACTCACTATTTGAGATAGGGTAAATGAATCTTGCATCTAGCAGTTTTTGAAGTTCCTCTTTGACTATGCTTTAAGAGCTTGATTCATCCTCTTTTGTGGTTGCATGAATAGCTTGCAACCTTCTTTGATGTATATGTGGTGAGTACACACAGAGGGGCGTACTCTCTTCATTTCCTTATGACTCCAAGTGAAGGCTTCTAGGTTTTCTCTCAACATGTTGCATAACTTTTCCTCTTCTAAAGAAAAAAGAGATGGATTAATTTTTAAAGTTTTCTCTGGGAAAAATTCTATGGTTTTGACATGGAGTGGGTTTGTATTGGCCAAGAATAAGTCAATTGTATGATTGCTCTGTGTTTCCCTTACTTCTTCTTCTAATGGTAGTGAACTAGGAGTTGGACTTTGGAGTAGGTGTTCAATTAAGTCATCCTCATCTTGTTTTCCTCCTCCTATGGTTGCTTCCAAAGCATAAAGTTGGGCAGAATAAACCTCATCTTCATCCTCCTCCTCCAAACATAAAGGTAAAACATGCTCTAGGGTAGGTTGAGCAGGAGAGTATAAGACTAACTATTTGGACATATGCCCATTCTCGATGGTCATATTCCCAACTCTGCAGCTAATGTAAGCATTAGTTTTGGCCAACCAGGGCCTCCCAAGGATGAGAGAGTAACCAGTAAGCTTAGCCTTAAGATGGAGAACTAGGAAATCTGAAGGGTACTCCCAGGAGACAATGGAGACCATCACATCCTCCAATTCCCTCAGGGGTGGCATTGGAATGGTCTGCAAGTTGCAGAACTGTTGTGGTCTTCCTCAATGATCCTTGGAGGTTGAGCTTGAGCATGGTGTCCTTGGTCATCACATTAATGGTAGCCCCAACATCAATTAGAGTGTGTGGTACAATGGTGCCATTGATGTACACATATACTACAAAGCTTCCAGGGTCCAAATATTTTGGACATATTACCTACCCTAGCATTAAGTCAAATAACTGCCCAATGATAGTAATGGTAGGGGCATCCCTTTTTCTTCTTCTTGAATGCTTGAAGCACTTCTCCTTAATCAACTTAATGTAAATGGGAACATCCTTGATTTCCTAGAGAAGGGGGATCTTTACACATATTTTTCAATTCTCCCAGAAGTTCAGTTTCTTCTAGGGTAGGTTGGAGTGGTTGGGTTAATCTCTCAGGAAAGGGTAGATTTAATTTAAGGTTGCTTTCCTCTCTTTCTTCTTCAACCTCCCTATGTGGAGAGGGAGGTTGGTTATCAAGGAGAATTATCCTAGATATTAGGTTGATCTCTTGGATTTCTACATCATAAGTTGGGTATGATGTCTCTGCCCTATATACTTGTTGAGCCTGCCTATTGTTTGGGTTCGGATTTGGATGCGTAGGCATATGGGGTTGCTTGGGTGGAGCAGAGTATAGGAGTTGTGGTTGGGTAGGTGGTGGAGGCAACAGGGCTAGAACATTGTTGAATTGGGGCTTCCACCCTTGGACTGGGGTATTCCATTAAGGTTGTGGCTAAACATAAGGTTGAAATGACTGGTTGGATGGTTGGGAATGATACTGAGATGTATAGGACCAAGGAGGGGGTGTAGACCAGGAAGGATGAGAAGGGGGTCCCCATGAAGGTATAGTTGTGGTTTCGTTGGGGTTGTAATATGCATGGGATGACCCTTGCATACCTTGCTGGTATGGTCTAGGCCTAGAAGGTCTCCTTTGGTTGATGTAGCAAAGTAGCTCAATGACCCCTTCAGCTCCTTGATATACAACTTTGAGTCCAGGTAAAGAGGGGCACTTGTCCATGGAGTGGTTTTCTTCACAAACTAAGTAAATCTTAATATAGTTCAATGGACATTCGTTCCTAGGATGCCTCCTAGTGCATCTAGGACAAAAGATGGCTAGGGATCTTTCTGCTTCCTCTTGCTTCCTTTTGATTTTCATGGTGTCCAATTGTAAGGCAAGGGTTTGCAATATATTACTTTTGAAATCTTCCAGCATATTTCCATTTTCACCCTTAATAGATGAGTTGGAGGATGATGTACTGGCCATAGGTTGATGACCCCTACTCTTTTACATGGTTTCCCTAGAATGGTTTCTAAAGACAATCTTAATATCCTCATAGGGTAATTGGTAGATATCTCTTCCTGCTATCATATGTAAGGTATCCAGAAGATCCTCCCTTACTCTTCTAATCAAGACCAGCTTTAGTGACTCAGGGTCAAGTGTGCACCTGGCCCTTTGTAACTGAGTTGGAACCTTTCTTCATATTCTTCTAATGATTCATCCTGGGCTATGGTCATCCTGAAAATCTCTTCTTTAGTGTCCTTTGACCTACAATAGTCCCTATATTTTTTGTTAAAATCCTATTGCATCTGAGCCTAATTTGTGATTCTATCTCCAGGTAAACCCATGAACTAGCGTAATGTTGCATCCTTAAGGGTAGATGGAAATAGTTTTAACTTTTTCTCATCATCTGTATAGTCATAGGTTCAGAATATAACATCAAACTCAAATAGGAAAGTGTCAGGGTCCTCTATGGTCAATCCATGGAAATGAGGTAGAGAATAGGGGCTTATAATCTTCATCTTATTGTCTCCATTGGTCTCCCTGATGGCGAAGACACCCTCAATTATCTCTCTATTTCCTCTATCATTTCAGTTTTCAGCCATTGGTTTAGTAGGAATGGGTTTTTCCTCTTCTTTTTCCCCTGTAGATTCCTCAAATATGTAACGTTGCTCACCTAAAGGTTCTTCCAATTCACCGTCACTGAAGAAGAGAGAAGGTTGACTGTTGAATGCAACCCTGAATTGTCCCTATTCCTATGAGTCATGAAAGGAAATGTTTTTGGGTTGGTTTTTGTAAGGATTTATATATATATATATATATATATTTTTAAAGTTGGAAAGTACTCTGTAGAAAGGAAATTGTTGATTGAATGAAAAACCACAAACAAGAAAAACTACTTATTGAATTGAAATTCTACTTGCAGAATGAAATTGATGATTGAAGGAAGACTACTAATAGAAAAAGACTACTTGCTGAATTGAAATTCTACTTGCAGAATGAAAAGGAAAGTAGATAATGACAAATGAAAGAAAGGAAGCTACTAATAAAGAAACTACTTGCTGAATTGAAATTATACTTGCACAATGAAAAAGAAAGAAGATAATGACAGCTAAAAGAAAGGAAGAAACTATATTACTTTTGCAGAAATAAACTAATGGAAGAAAATTGGAGACTAGAAATAGAAGAAAGTAGTAATCACATTCTACTTAGACACCTCCCCAGCAATGGCGCCAAAAAGTGATCAGCCGAGGTATTGCAACAAGAATGCTGCAACTCCTAGCGCTACCAGCTTTACTTATCAACCCGAGGTTCATACAAACTTGGAGGTGATAGTGCTATATGCACAAGTAAAAGTGAAGGCCCTACCTATTGTCACTGCTCATCTGGAAAGAGACCCCAGGGGTTCCAAGCCAAACTTCTATAAGGTTAGAAGAAGCTTAATTCTTTGATGGAAGAAGAGAAAATATATTCTAAGAGAGAGCTACTCTACTACAGTATTGAAGAAAACAACATGTAATGCTAAACCACACCATAACCTAACTAACCATCTAAATAGCTATGCTAGACAAAATTTCTAAATCAACACTAACCTAGTGCTGCTATCTAAGTTGCAGAGGTAAAGAGCATGACACTATACTAAGGTGTAAGAAAAGGAACTACACTAAATCTATTTTCAAATGGAAGAGCAGTCGGAGATAAAAATTGGTGAAAGGAGGACGTAAGGATGCAGTAGTGCATAGGGACCGTTGGATCGATCAATGACTAGAAGATGGATAGTGGATATCTTATCGGGGGGGCTTAAGCGAATAAATGGATGAACAGGATTAAAAAATAGGATGAACGGTGGATATCTTATCGTAGGCAATTTAGTGGATAGGTGAATGAACAAGGTAACGAAGAAAATGAATGGCATAGATCTTATCGTGAGGAATCAAGCAAATAACGGTGAAGATCATATCGCGAAGAATTAGGTGAATGGATGGACGAAAAGGGTAATGAAGCAGATGAATGACAAAGATCTTATCGCAAGGAATTAAGTGAATGGATGGATAGGATTAATTGGAGGATGGATGACGGAGATCGTATCGTAGGAAGAAAACATGAAAAAATGATGGAGCAGGTTTCGAAGACGGTAAGTAGTTTCTCATGTTCCCTCAAAGCTGTAAGCTATATTTCTAAATTTCACGCAATTAGCCTAACTGAGTGACACGTATCACGAGAAAACCACTTTTCTCGTTTGCTCCCGGGTAGATAACGGTCATGTAAGAATCCACACGAGATTGTGTGATAGCCATCGGATCAGACTAGATAGATTGACAATGGAGATTGGCCAAGCTAGTTAGCGAGCAGGTGACGCGATAGCCATTGGATCAAGATACAGATCGACAGTGGATATTAGAGCATATAAAGTAGCTGAAAGACTTCGTGCGCAAGGGCCATTAGGTAAACTAATGAGTTGGATGGTGATTGGTTAGGTTTATTGTGGGTCGGACGATGAGGAAACGATGCATGAAGAATGTGTTGAAGGAGGTTTCAAATGAAAATGACAGAAAAACCAGTGAGGGTGAGGGTGGACCAAGAGTGATGGAAAACGATGACAGTGAAACGAAATAAGTAACTACGTCAAACAACAAACTCCAAAGCTCATGCGAGAACTAGAAACTTGTGTTTCTGGGGTTGTTGAAGGGTCTCTTCCTTAAGTCATGGTCCCAGAGGGAGGAGGTGAAGCTGAGACACCTGCGGACAACCTTATGGTGATATTTTTCTCCTAGCTAACCTGTGAACTGAAATAAGGCACAAATGGAAGTAAACTAAAGCACAACCGATCTACTCTACACTACTGTAAGTGGAATGCAACTACTTAAGCAAATAAATGGAAAACCATGAATCATCTACGCTATACTGCTGTAATGGAAATGCAACTACTTAAGAAAATGAACAAAAAAACCATGAATCATATACGCTATACTATTGTAATGGAAATGCAGCTACTTAAGCAAATGAATGGAACCAGAAATATATGCTAGCATACATGTACAATAAAGAGGAGCTTTGGCGACTCAGGTTGGGCCCTAACCCAAGAGCTTCAGCCCTCTTAGTTAACTCAGTGCTGGCTCAAAATAGAACTCATATTTATTATAAAAACCGTGGATTACATCAAAAACTATCACAAGTCTTGCATCTCAAAAATAAAGTAGAGTTTTACAATAAAAATCCAAATCCTACTGAGGTCCTAAGCCTCTCTAATTATACATTTGAAGTCTCCAATGACTTCCTTCCCATTAGGGAGGCTTGGCTCCCCACTCAATATAAACTAGTTTCTGTCACTTTCACTTGATCAATTGTCTTTTAGTCCTCATGATTTGGTTGTTTGCACTCCAAGCTGATGGAGGAATATTCGAATGGAGGGGTAGTAAACGAGGAGGATTTGCCTCCTATAATTCCTCTCCCTTGTCCCATTTGAGTTTTGACCAAGGTCTTTGCCACATTTCCTTGCTTTTATCCTTTATTCCTACATTTTCCCTTGATTTTATCCTTTATTCCTGCATTACATGCACATTAGATCACAAAGAAAAATATCCAACTCTAACTCATCTCATAAACAAATATAATCAAAAGTATGCAATAAGTTGTGAGAATAGTTGGTTTGACTAAGCTAGGAGGTGAATTAAGGCCAATTAAGGCCCATATAATTACCCAATGATGAGGCTCATCACCCTTCTTCTTTGTACTTTCGTGATGCAACCTTCAGCTCATTGAAGTCACTTGATAGCTTTCTTGATAGTTCTACCTCTCCCACCTGTTAATTGATAGACTTCCATCGAGACTCAAAAAACTAAGTCTTGTGCCACTCATCTATTCTCAACTCCTCTAGTTTTGTTATGTGGCTTATGTCTCCTCTAATTCAAACTCACTTTGTCTTGTTCTTATCCTTAAATCTACTCATATCTCGACCTTATCACAATAAATTTTGGCTTGCTTTTTACCACTGTGTCACTTTGATTTCTTTATACAACCTCTGTAATTCCCTAATTTTGGCTCCTATTTATTAATGATCTTCTATGATATCTTAACTCCCTTGTGTAGTCTGCCTCAGCTCCTATGCCTTCTTAAATGCATCTCTCCTATGCTTCAAGAATTTAGACTCTATACTCTTCTCAACCTCCTTGACTCTCAAATTGGGTGTAGACCCTGCATCCTCACAATGAGATTCTTCTTCACCTCCTCTATATTCTTCTGGTGTGTGTTTTTAAATGCTTCCCCTTCTAAACTTGGCCTCACCCAACCTGCAATACTTAGGCCATAGTTCTATGATCCTATCCTGCAATCATCCTAATGTTATCCCTCGTGGTTTTTTGTTACAAGTCCATGTTATAACATTACTTTCAAACAATAGACAAATACTTGAATTCAGGCATTCAACAAACCATTATTATTGTTGCAAACAAACATATATGCATACAATTAAAAAAAAAGTCTCTTCTTTGGCTAGATTTACAATGACTGGCCTTCTCAGCCTTGTGGCCCCTGATTGGTCCTCAATTCTTCTCAATCCTCACTATCACACCCTTTTATATTTGGCTCCCTTTTTATATGAAATTAGTTACATTTATACAAAATAGGATTATGAACTAATTTAGGTTCAAATCCACAATCTCCTCAACAAAATCCTAACTCTCTCTTTCCTAGATCCACTAAATTCTCAGGAGATACAACTAACCCCTAAATATCTCTAAATCTCCCAAATACTCTTAATATTTCTTCTTAGAAGAATATCTCATTCTAAAAATAATTACATTAATGTTACATTTTTTCTCAAAAGCATAGAAAAATATAAATATTTTTCAATTAGAGCATTAAATCCCTTAGTAACTAATAGACCCCTATTCTAGTCAAAATACATTCTGACTTGGAAGTGGGATGCTCCTGCATCACACTCCCAAGGTGAAAAAGATTCATGGTATCCTGACCATGTGCTAGTGAAATAAATATTTCTTGGATACCAAACTTTATTTTGCAACTAATCCTTTTCTTTGTTATGTTGTTTTTTTGTTGTTGTCTTTTTCATCCTTCCAGGATTCCAAACCTTATGCTACAATTCTCCTCCTTCCTTGTTGATGTAAAAATGTTCTCTCAAATGTAATATGTTGTCAGCCTTCCTTGTTTCTGCAATATGTCTCCTTTGAGACACCTTACTCATCAACTTCCTCATTTCCTCAATCTCAATTCCTAGTTGATCCTATGGTTGTTACGTATTCGACAAATATTTGTTGCTCTCTTGCTTATCATTGTTGTTGATATTTCTCACTAGTTGTTGCTACACCTTCATCTCATCCTCCTTAAAACTATCATAAATTTTAATGTTTTCACTTTCTTCATCAATGGGCTTGGGATTTGCCAACCAAACTTCTAGAAATCTGATTTCTGTTTCAAAATCACCAACACTTTCCATGTTAGTTTTCAATTTTTCCCTCCTTATCATAGGACTATTCTTCCTTACTCCATTTCCCATACCTTTATCTTTGAATAAATTGTTTACCATCATCAGTGTCCATGGAAGCTTCCATTAATTATCTATCTTTGACATCTGTAAAATTGCACTTAAGCATAAATTTCTCAATTTCAACCTACTCCTCCAGTAGCTTCATTTCTTCATCAACCTGTAAAAATATTCCAGTTGAATGTTTTTCATTACCTACATTCACACACAAAGCATTAGTCTCAAAAACATAAGGCTCTTTAGCCTCATTTTATCCCTCTTTCATCACATCCTCATGTTGGTTTGAACTAGTCCAGTATTCCATCAAACTATCAATGAATCTCTTCTCCACATCTCTGGCTTCTTCTTCAGCAATGTACAAGCCTTTTTCATAAACAATCAAATTATACTGAGCTACTCTAATTTCATCTCTCACTTTAACATACATTCTCTACCTCAAATCTTTTTGTAATAAAAGGCCATCTCACTTTATTTTTCCTCATCATCCATCCATATCTCTGGTTTTCTTGATTTCCCTGTAACATTTGTTTCAAAAAATTAAACTCTAATTTCAACTTAGCCATCTCTCTCTCAAACTCTTCATCACTCATCCTTTTGATGTTTGATATCTTTGTAATCCTACTTCTTTGACTGTGACTCTTCCTTGAACCCATCATATGACCATCAGTAGTCATTTTTCATTTATGCTTCTTCTTCTTGTGAACTCTCCTTATTCACCTATGAATTGCAACGAACCACAATCTTCTTGTAACAAGTCTACTAATTGCTACAATACCAAGTTCTCCTTATTGGTATCCTTCTCTTCTCCTCTTCGTCTAGGAAATTCTACTCACACCCACTATGGAACTGCCCTTTGGCAACTTCTACCCAAATTTTGATTGTTGGAAGTTGTCCTATTATGGTTCTCTATAGTAGAACCTATTCTCCTTCTCTAAAGCATGTCTACTCTTGAGCTTTCAAGCTGTTAGGCTGCTACAATTTCACCTGATGAACTTTCCTCTCTCTTTATTCAGTAATCCATATTGTTGTTGGGTTCTATCATAATCCTAATTTCAAGAAATTCACTTTTATATAGCTGCCACTTATAAGCAGAAATGTGTATGGCCAATGTCAATCAGAAAATAGCAATACCTCTTTGTGACCTTGTTTCTGGATAGTTTTCTACACATTTCCTCCACCCTTGCATCTTTTTCATATATTTTCTAAATTTGAGAAAATGCAACCTGCTCCAATATTTTCAACTATGTTTTGTATCTTCAACTCCTTCTCCTATCCTCAACAAATTTCTAAAATAAAATACCTCATTAGAGATCTTTGTCCTCAGCTACAACAATATTCAAAATAAATCCCTTCAAATTCTCTCTTTTTCCTTGCTATAGTCGCACTGCTCATTCAAAACCTCACTTAAATATATAAATTTTTGTTGCATACCTTCCATGCTCTCATCTCAATCAATATTGATCTCTATCAGAAGCTTCCTTCTATTTTAACAAACTCATTCTTTTCAAATATTCCTATATTTTCCACTAAGAGTTGTCAAGATAAAAATATTTCTAGCTCTAATACCACTTAATGCAAGCTCGATTCAGACCTGCTTAAATCCCACAATGCCCCAAGATCTTTCCAAAAAGGCACTTCCTTCAATCCTTGTATAAACCTCTCTTAGGATATAAATCCCTTTATATAACAATCATAATGGGAGGATTTAAATAATAGTGGGAGGATCCAAATGTGGTACACTTACAAATCCCTTTCCCAAACTATGCACTGAGGTCCTGAGTTCACCTCATACTTAAGAATTCTTCTTAATATAGGCTCAAATTGTTTATATGCAATACTTTAATTCTTGGCATTTATAACTATCACAAAACATGGGCTTTCCCTTATAAATGCTTCAGTGGCCTTCTCTTATGTGTAGCTCCTCTCATGAATATATATATGTGTGTGTGCACACATGCGTGTGTGTGTGTGTGTGTGTGTGTGTGTGTGTGTGTGTGTGTGTGGATAGCCCTTAAGCTCCTCTTCAAACTCCTTATGACCATGCCTTGGGATCAAGGCTTATAAAATCCTAGACCCAACCTTTATTTATGATGTTCCCTGGCCAAATAAATATCACCAGATTTAAGGCTCTAAGTAGAACCCACTAAGATTCCCCATTTAATGCCTCGGGCATGTTATTTAAAGCCCAACTTGCTGGAATAAGGATTATCGAAGGTTGTCGGGTAGAAGAGTTTTGGCATGACCCACTACTCTATGCATTCTCAGTTCAGCGTTGTCGACCTATCCCTTAAGCATGCTTCCTATTTTTTCAAAGGTTTCTCATCAAGATGATGTAAACACTGACAATGTGGGTCTGTCTCCACCTAGATTTTTCCTTATTATTTTTCTTAATCACACTTCTACACCTGACTAGCCCATATGCGATGTTCACCTGTCGAATATTATTTATGTCAATTGGTATACCTATGGGGTCGATGCTCTGGATACAGCCTTTTGAGTTTCCCCACTTCATTTCACTTATTCCATATGGTGGCTTACATGGAATCTTCATTATTTTCCCATTAGATGACTTCTACATCGGCTCGATGCTTACATAGCTCAGTTGCTCCTTATTCCCTTCTCCTTTGTACTTTCAGGATGAAATATCCAGCCCAATGTAGTCACTTGATGACTTTCTTGACAATTATGTCTCATGCGCCTGTTAATTGACAGGATTCCATTGAGACTCAAAAAACCAAGTTTTGCACCGCTCCTCTGTGCATGAATCCTTTGTCTTAGTTTTATGGATTTCAGATCCTCTCGTTCAAACTCACTTTATCTTTCTCTTATCCTTAACTCTACTCCTGTGTCAACCTTATCAAAGTAACTCTTGTCTTGCTTATCACCATCATGTTGCTATGGTTTCTTTCTATAACCTCTACAATTTCCTACTCTTGACTTCTATTCTTTAACAATATTCTTTGATCTCTAGAATTGCATGTGCATTGTATCTAGGCTCCTCTACATTCTTAAATGCCTATCTCCTTTGCTTCAAACATTTTGACTTTGTACTCTTCTCAAACTCCTTGACTCTAAAATTGGGTGTAGACCTTGCTTCCTCAAATCAAGATTCCTCTTTGCCTCCCCTATATTCTTCTAGTGTGCATTTTCAATTGCTTCCCCTCCTGAACTTGGCCTCACCCAACCTACAATACTTAGGCCATAGTTCTGTGCTCCTATCCCACAATCATGCTGATGTAATCCGTCTTGGTTTTCTATTACAATTCCATGTTATAAAAATACTTTTAAAAAATATAAAAAGACTCAAATACAAGGGTTCAACAAGGACATGTGGTAAGGAGCATCTTAAGAGGGATTGTCTACAAAATTAGGGTGGTATGCGTCATATATATAGTGTACAGGAGGCGCAAATAGTTGGGGATGTTGGGCATATCATTCCTCGTATCTATGAAGCATTAGATAATGGGTAGGAAGATCATTAGGCATATATCATCGAGACGGACGGTAAGCTTTGCAATCAAGTTGTTTCTATCTTGATTGACCCTGGAACTAATTATAGTTATGTTAGTCCTGACCTAGTGGATAAGTGTGGTTTGAATAAGGAAGTGCATGTAGAATACTGTTTAGTGCAGTTGGCTACAGGTACAAAGAAAAGAGTTCATCATTTGGTAATAGCTTTTGCATGCAAGCTGAATGGTATGCCTACATCGACACATTTGAATATATTTCCATTGGGATCATATAATACTATTTTTGTTATAGATTATTTATATCTTCAGAGGACTAAGGTGGACTGTTATGAAAAATATATTGAGTGTTTGGATGACAATGGAGTACAAAGGATCTTGTGGGATAAGAAGAAGGAAACAACAGTTAGAATGGTGACAACTATGCAGGAAAAGTGTAGTCGCAGAAAAGGGTGTGTGTTATTTGTAGTGTGTATTTCTAGTGATAAAGGTAAGGATGTTAAGGATGCATAGGTATTGAGTAGGTACCCGATCTTGCAACACTTTCAGTATGTATTTTCCACAGAGACTTCAGATTTTTCACCCCACAAACAAGTGGAAGTTTCCATTGAGTTGGTACTAGGGGAAGCATCAGCATCAAAGGCACCATACAATATGAGCAATCCAGAGTTAGTAGAGTTGAAGTTGAAGTTGAAGGAAATGCTTGACAATGGATACATTATGCCAAGTGTATCACCTTAGGGTGCACCAATGTTGTTTGTAAAGAAGAAGGGTGGTACACTTAGGCTATCCATTGATTACAGGTAGTTGAACAAGGTAATCATCAAGAATAGGTATCCATTGTCGAGGATCGATGACTTATTTGACTAGCTGAAGGGATCAACAGTGTTCTCAAATATTGACCTGAGATCCATATATCATCAGGTATGCATAAAAGAAGAGGACATCTACAAGACTGCTTTTAGGACTAGGTATGGGCATTGTGAGTTTTTTGTAGTTCCATTTGGTTTGACTAATGCTCCATCTAATTTTATGTGCTTAATGAATAGTGTATTGTGTCCTTATCTAGACAAGTTTGTTATTGTATTCGTTGATGACATCTTGATATATTACAAAAATGAGGAAGAGCATGTCGAGCACTTAACAACATTTTTGAGATTATTGAGAGAGCATTGGTTGTATTCCAATCTTAGAAAATTCATTTTCTTTCAAACAAATGTACATTACTTGGGACATGTTGTTTCCAAGGAAGGCATATCAATGGATCCAAAGAAGATAAGGGGTATCATGGAGTGGGTAGCTCCTAGAAATGTGGATGAGGTAAGATCATTTATGGGGATAGCAAGTTATTATAGGAGGTTCATTAGGAAATTCTCTTGCATTGCATATCCTATAAAGTCACTGCAGAAGCAAGGTAAAAATTTTTAATGGACATAGGAATGTGCAGGGATTTTTTACCAATTCAAGCAGTTTTTTACGAATGCTCTAATTTTAAGATTGCAGATCTAGAAAAGGAGTTTGTGGTGTGTAGAGATGCCTGCAGGAGAGGATTCAGTGGAGTCTTAATGAAAGAAGGATAGGTAGTATGCTATGAGTCATGGAAAATTAATGAGCATGAGCATAATTATCCAACACATGATCTTGAGTTGGCAACAATCATCCATGCACATGTGGAGGCACTATATTCTTGGCACAAGATTTGTATTGATTAGTGATAACAATGGATTGAAGTATTTATTTGATCAACCGAATTTGAATGCTAGACAGGATAGATGGTTGGCCATAATTAGTGAGTTTGACTTTGAGATTAGGTACATCAAGGAAAAGGAGAACATGGCTGTAGATTCTCTTAGCAAGAAGGTACAGGTGAATCACATAGAATCTATGAGTTCTTATGGGATAGAATTACAGGATCAGATCTTACAAGAAGGACAACAGGATGATAGGTACATGGATCTTATGCACATGTTATAGCAGGGTATAGGTGATTAGGATGTGGACTATCATCCTACAACAGATGGTTTGGTCAGATTTAGGGATATGATTTATGTGTCAAATGATAGTGAGCTCAAGAAGACTATCTTGCAATAATTCCATGCAAAATCATATTTAGGTAACCTAGGATGCCATAAGACATTAACAGTGGTGAACAAGTCTTATCATTGGTTGAATCTGAAGAAGGAAGTGGTAGTGTTTGTGGCTAGATTCTTAGACTCTCAACAGGTGAAAGGAGAATGTAAGCATCTAGATAGACTACTACAATTGATTTCGATTCCAGAGTGGAAGTGAGAGGTCATTTCCATGGACTTCATCACAGGTTTTTCGAGGACATCTAAACAACATGAATCCATCATGGTTGTGGTGGAAATGTTGACAAAGGTAGTGCGCTTCATTCCAATGAAGTCTACTCATTCATATAATGATGTATCATAGGTCTTCAACAGAGATGTAGTGGTTCATGGTGTTCCAAGGAAGATTGTGTGAGACAGGGATGCTAAGTTCACTTCTAGTTTCTGAAAGGAGTTGTTTTTAGGTTTGGGTACAAAGTTGGCCTTCAGCACAACTTATCATCCATAGATAGATGGAAAAATAGAGAGGGTAAACAGGATATTGGAGGACATGTTAGGGACTTATGTGATGCATCAACAGAGTAGATTGGAGGAGTGCCTTCCATTGGTTGAGTTTTCTTAAAACAATGGGTATCAGAAGTCACTAAGGATGAGTCCATTTGAGGCACTATATGGGCAAAGTTTTAATACTATCATCACTTGGAGTGATCTAGTGAATATGGTATTGATAGGACCGGACATGTTTCCAGAGTTGGAATAGGAAATGCAAGTTATCAAGAAGAATTTAAAGGTAGTATAGGATAGGAATAAAATTTATGTAGATCAAAACAAGTTGTTTAAGGAGTTTCAAGTTGGGGAACATGTTTACTTGCACATCAAGCTGATATAAGAGCTCCTTGAGTATTGGATCATGTGCCAATATGGCACCTCAGTTTTGTGTACCTTTCAGGATACTTGAAAGGATTGTACTAGTAGCCTATCGACTTGCATTTCCTTCAACAATGAAAGTCTATGATGTTTTCCATGTGTCATTTCTTAAGAAGTATGTTAAATATGTTGATCATGTGATTGATTGGTCTGTATTGTAGGTGCATCCAGATTTAGAATTCCAATTGGAACCTCAGTGTGTATCAAATAAAAAGATGCTCATGCTCTGAATAGAGAAATAAAGTAGGTTAAAGTACAGTGGAAGTGTAGAAATTTCACCCATAGAACAAACCGATATATGCAATGTCCTAAAGCATAATACTTGTTCTACTTCTACAAAACATTAAGCAGAAGCATAATCGAAATCATGAGCAACATCAAGTAGAAATATGCATAACTTATCAAGAGAATTAATCACACATAACACAAGATATATCCAGGGGAAAGCACCACCATAAAGCCCCAACCATGTATTATCAATCAAGTGGAAATCCTCTTCACAATACAAGAAGAATTAGCTCTCAAGCTATTCAGTTCTCAATGAACTATGAAGATATGAAGATATGTCTCATGAACCAACCAAGCCCTATTTATATATGCTTTCCCTATGGTCCTTACGTAGTTTTCCTAGGAAATAATAGCAAAATCATATGCTATTAATTCCAACATACCAAAAACAACCAATGGTCTAACTACGTATTCCTTGAGAACACTAGTTCCTCAACCATGCAAAAACTATTTACTAGAAATAGTTAAGCATTTGATAGTACACTGTCCCACATCTGATCTCAACTGGGTCTCTGACAGAACTGACATGCAACAGTTATCCATGAGTGAATCCTAAATTATCTAAAATAATAGTTGTCACATGCATGTAAGCATTAACAAACTATATTTTATTATTTTAACAACTTGTTAAAAATAATCTAACTGGACTTGACTAGTTAGAACTAAGTCAACTGATTCTCTCATTATAGAACTCATGCTTATTCCCTCAATTAGTGGAAGAAACTCATGTGCATGCTCATAAAGACTTCAAATTCGAATTTCCATAATTAATTAACTCAAGTGAATTAATTAATTAATCTTTCAAACTACTGTTAAGACCAAAATTAATTTTACTTCCTATGGATAGACTAGGGACTGCTATAAATAGGAAGGGACCCAGAAATGCTATTTTTAGACATGCTATTTTTAGCATTTCTTGTTGCACACTTTTCAACGCTCCCTCTCAACAAGAAAGGGATTGTCAGCAACCCTGATCCTGTCTCTATGGAACTCAAACTTGCCCTTTAACAATGCCTTTGTCAAAATATCTGCATCCTGTTCCTCAGTCGAAATATACTGCAACATCATGATCCTCTTGACCACACAATCCCGTAGATTATGATAGCAGATATCTATATGCTTGGACCTATCATGAAACACTGGATTCTCAGAGAGTTTAATGCAACTATGATTATCACAATATATCACCGTCGGATCCATCATCTGACCAAACAATCCCACTAGGATCTTCTACATCCAGATGGCCTCACATGCAGCCTAACTTGTTGCCATGTACTCTGCCTCTACTAAGCTAAGTGCAATTGATCTCTATTTCTGGCTATACCAAGAAATTGCAGCTGACCCAAGGTTGAAGATCCCTCCAGAAGTGCTCTTCCTATCTGATGGAATACCTTCCCAATCTGCATGTATGAAGCATTGGAGCTTCACTCCCTCTGTCCACTTGTGCCATAATCCATACTGTGTAGTGCCTCTGAGATATCTTAGCACATGCTTTGCCACCTTCCAAAATAACTTGGTTGGCTGAACCATAGCTTGACTCAACTAGTTCACTGCAAAGCATAAATCTGGTCATGTGTTCACTAGATACATGAGTGAACCCACAAGCTGCCGATAAACTGTAGCAACTACTACCTCACTTGAAGTAGCATCCTCCTTCCTCCAGTTACCTGCTGGAGGAGTCTCCATGGGCTTGCAGATATCCATGTGGAAGCGCCTCAGTATCTCATTGGCATATTTTCCTTGAGAAACAAATACTTCCCCATCTCTCTGCCGCACCTCCATGCCTAGAAAGTAGTGCATGAGGCCCATGTCCTTCTTCTCAAACTTTCTTGCAAGATACTTCTTGCAAGACTTGATCAACCCATCATCACCTGTCAAAATCAGATCGTCGACATAAAGTACAATAATCAATAGCTTACCATCTACAATGATGTGGTAGAGGTTCACATCCGCTTCACTCTTGGTGAAAACCAACCCGGTGAAATAGTTGTCTATCCTGGTATACCAAGCATGGGGTGGTTACTTCAACCCATACAATGCTTGCTTGAGCTAACACACATGTGACTCATGATCGAAGGTCTCAAATTCTTCAGCCTGCTTAATGTATACCTCTTCCTCAATCTCCCCATTGAGGAAAGTTGTCTTCACATCCATTTGATGGATCTTCCAACCCATCTATGCTGATAGTGCTAGAATTGATCTGATCGATTAGTACCTTGCAACAGGAGCAAAGGTCTCATCATAGTCAATCCCCTCAACCTGTGAGAAACCACGGGCGACAAATATTTCCTTATGTTTCTCAATACTGCCATTGGCTGCTTGCTTTACCTTGTAAAGCCATCAGGAAGTAACCACTGACTTGTCCCCCTATCTAAGAACAACATCCCATACATTGTTCCTCATGATAGAATCATACTCCTCTACCATCGCATCCATCCAAACTGGCTACTACACTGCCTCCTCAAAATAAGAAGGCTCGGTCACTGCACACTCCCCAACCAGGGCCATGTAGCTAGTGTATCTATCGGGAGATCTCCTCTGTCTACGATGAGAAGATGGGTGCCCCACATTCTCTCTCACATTATGCATCAATCTGCCAGCTTCTCGAGAACGTTTCCGCCCCTCTCTGGAATACTCTCCAGTAGTGGTGATCTCCACCACTGGAATATCTGCATGCAGCTACTCTGCATCATCAGGAGGCTCCTCCTCCTTAGGAACTAATAGTTCCTCATCGTCACCATGCAACTTGAGCTCCCTCTCAAGTGACTCTTGCATGGCTCGCTGCTCATCAAACTTCAAATCCCTGCGCACTACTGTCCTCTGACTAGCAGGAAGAAACACTCGATAGTTGTGAGGTGTATCCATATACCCCACAAGTATTCCCAACTTAGTTGTTGGGTCTGGCTTCTTTTGAGCATCTTTGGTCACATGACAGTAAACTGGTGATCCAAAGATACGGAAGTGACTCACATCTGACCGCTTCCCTGAAAAAGCCTCTATAGGTGTCTTCATCCCCAAAATATGATGAGGAATTTTGTTCTGAAGATACACTGCTGTATTGCATGCCTCAGCCCACAGATGAAGTGGTAGGCTTTGGTCATGTAGCATCACTCGAGCTGCTCCCACAATAGATCTATTCTTCCTTTCGGCCACCCCATTCTGTTGTGGATTATGAGGTGCCATGAGTTCCCGTTTAATTCCTTCTGAAGCATAGAAGTCTTTAAACTACTGGGAAACATACTCTCCACCGTTATCATTCTGCAAGGCCTTTATCTTCCTCCCTGATTCTTTCTTTGCCAAAGCTTTGGACTCACAAAACTTCAAGAAGGTTTGATCCTTCTTTTACATGAATTAGATCTAACATCTACGAGAAAAATCATATATAAAAATAACAAAGTACCTTTGCTTCGCGATGGAGGCTATAGAGAAGAACCCACATATATCTAAATGAACTCGATCCAAAACTGCTCCTGCTCTAACATCTCGATCATGAAAGGAATCCTTTGCATACTTACCTAGAGTAAAACCTTTGCATGTGCTTGTCTACTCTAGTTTGCACTTGGGTAATCCAGTAGAAATTTGCTGCATGATCTTCAAGGCCCCATGATGCAAGTGATCCAGTCTTTTATGCCATAACTCACCAATATCTTGGCCATGCACCTCTTCTTCCTTGGAACTAAGAGTAGCACAATATTCTACCTATAACTTGTAGAGATTCTTAATTCGAATCCCAATCTATTTGGTCTGTCCAGTGCCGATATGCCTTAGGAAAACCTTTCCCAAACTAAAGACTACATCATAGCCTTTATCCTCAAGCATAGCAATAGACACAAGATTCTTTTTCAGCCCTGGTACATACATAACATTAGAAAGAGTGAGGGGAGTACCATGCTCCCTTTGAAACATAACCGTACCTCTACCCAACACACAGTACTTTCCGTCATCGCTCATCTTGATCCATAACTGGAGATCCTTCTCCTCCAAATTGCTGAAAAGATTCTTGTCACCTGACATGTGGAAAGAAGCTCCAATGTCTAAATACCAAACACATCCCATGTTGGATGAAACCATTCATGCAATAAGCAAGAAATCCATCTCAAACTGTGAAGCTAGTGCATCACCATCAGATTCCTTGGAGGAACCTTTCTTCTTGGACTTTCTCTTTAGGCAATTATTAGCATAATGACCCAACTCATGACAATGGAAGCATCTCACCTTAGACTTTTCAAAATTATTCCCTCGAGAAGACTTGGAATGGGATGCCTTCCCTTTCCCTTTCTTAGCTTTAGAAGCTAAAGCCAAGTTCTCTTCATCATCATGTTTTAATGAAGAAGCTCCATCCCTAGTGCTCCATCTGATCTCCTACTGCATCAAATCCGACCATAGTCGTTCACAATCTGGAAGTTTGTCCCTTCCATTCACGGAGCCCTGGTAGCTATGCCAACTCTTTGGAAGGCCAAGGAGTGCTAGACTCACCATATCCTCATCAACTGTAGTGACTCCTACGATTGCAAGTTCATCTCTACAAGTGGTGAGCTTGTTCAAGAATGTAGAAATAGAGTCACCCTTCTCACACTTGATCTTTTGAAGCTTGTCCATCAGTGCCAACTTCCTTTGATCACTGCTATTCTGATATAAATCTTTCAATGTTTTCCACATTGCAAATGGAGACTCCTTCCCATGGAGACTTGAGACTATGTGATCTTGAACACCCTCCAAGAGAATTCTCCTAGCTCTAGTGACACATTTACCCCATTCCACCAGCTTAGTCTTGTCAGTAGGCTTAGGGACTTCTTGATCAATGAAATCCTTAAGACCATTATCTTCCAAAACTACCTCTATGCGATCCTTCCAAGCTATATAGTTTGAGCTGCCATCAAGGGCATACTCAAGCCTCAAACCATTGAACGCCATCGATGAAATAGATGTGATAAGAACTTGAGATCTATATCAAGAATAAGAAACTTCGAATTCCTCCTACGTATACTGCTATTGCTTGATTACCTGTGCTCTGATACCATGTAGAACTTTTTCTACAAATCAGCTAGCTCTTATACCATGTAGAAATTTCACCTATAGAACAAACCAATATATGTAATGTCATAAAGCATAATACTTGTTCTACTTCTACAAAACACTAAGCAGAAGCATAATCAAAATCATGAGCAACATCAAGTAGAAACATGCATAACTTATCAAGAGAATTAATCACACATAACACAAGATATATCCAGGGGAAAGCACCACCATAAAACCCCAACCATGTATTATCAATCAAGTGGAAATCCTCTTCACAATACAAGAAGAATTAGCTCTCAAGCTATT
>APFE031593122.1:0-18947 GCA_000404065.3 Pinus taeda
ATGCCACTCATCACGGGACATGTGGCTCTAGCCGGAGAGAGAATACTGCCCTCATCATGCAAGTATTCTCACGACTTCTTTTCCACCCAATATGTATATCAACCGTTGGATCTTGCAGCGGCGGATCAACGACCCAAGATCACTGTGCATGTTGGGGGGTCCGGGTCTGATACTTGGTTTCCTTAGTGATCTAATAATCACCCAATGAGTGACCTCAGTTGGAGATTTATTAAAACAAAAAGTATTATAGACTCATGTGATGGTGTGTGTTATGTGTTATTTAAGCAACGGATCGATCAGATTGCCAATACACAGACATTTAAAATGGAAAGACAGCAGAGAAATACAGTAAGCAACAAAAAGACACAAACAATTTTTAATAAGGAGGTCATCCTATTCTCCAAGGCTATGTCTCTGGTCCAACTTCAGTGGTGGCCTTGTTTTATTGTGTCTTACAACAGAGAAATTACAATACAAGGACTCAATATGAGTTCTCCTGACAACATATTTTGCTTGGCAGGGTGGTTCTTGGATTCCCCAAGCCACTCGGAGTACACAGACTCGTTCTCTTCCTACCAGCTCTGTGACCCTTGGTCTATAGTGGAAAGAGCTAACTGTGATGCTCAATCCAGATAGATTCCTCGATGGGAAGGCTTGAATATTCAAGCTCTCTGGTGCTCAATGCTGCCTGTGGTCAGCTCGGCCCTCTGTCTCTTCTTCTTGACTTTACTGCTCTATGTGTTCAATCCTCCTCTTGAGGTGCACTGTTCACTGCCTCTCTTGGTCGCTCAGACTCTTCTCTCTTTGTCCCCTTCGGTCGTCTTCTTCGATTGTCTCTGTGAGTGGCTTTAGCCATTCGATCCCTATGCCTGTTCGGTTCCTCTCCCGCCTGCGTCGATTCACCTTCTGCAGCTGTGCTTGGAGTTCCCTGTTCGGCGTCGGCATGAATGCTCGCGAAGTGGCCACATGTCTCCATCTAATTGGCGCCAGCATGCTTCATTGGTTCATTTTTTTCCGTTACACCGTGTATGCGTTCTTTCTCCACCGCGGCGGTCAACGGATTCCAAATCCCTCTAAATCGCGGTTTAATTCCCTGTCAATTCCGCTTCTTTATATCAGGCGCAATCTCAGTCGTCTGATCTAGGCTCCTCCAGATCCAACATCATATGCACGTCGAGCGCGGTTAACTTGCTCGACCGATAGCCCGCGATCGCGGTGGTTTTTTCTCTCACCTCCGCTACCACGCGTCGATCGCTAAGTGGGATCACTCTGCTCTCCTCCAGAACCTCTTACCATTCAAGGGTGTCCCGGGGAAATCGCCGGTTTCAGAGCGCGGGTCCCACCTTTGTACTTTAGCGCCTTTACCTTTTTCCGCCTGCGGTCCTTCAGTTCCTCCATGCGACCGGGTGCTTAAGGCTTTTCAATTTTAGCCCTTTTCGCCTAGCAAGCACTAATCGCGCATCAAAATTGCCTCCTTTTCTTGATCTGGGGCTCCCAGGGGCTGTTTTGGCCTCCCACGTGGTCTCCATGGGCCTTGGTCAGCGCACTTTGACTGAGGTCCTCGTCATTCCACGTCGGCTGCAATGGCCACTGGTTCAAGGCGTTTTTTATCGTTGTTTTGGATTTCATTAGAGATTTGTTCGACCTGATTCAGTCATGGTTCTTGACAGTCTTTTGTGGATTCGATTCAGATCACTTAGCAGGCCCGTTTTCTGATTTTTGTGGGCCATATCTCCTTTTTAAATACACTACTATGCAGGAAGGGGACACATACTTTTGTATCATTTATTTTCTTACTCGTTGGATCTTGGAGGATGGGTCGAGTGATTTGGTAGTCTCTTGGCTCAGGTCGCGAGCCGTTGGCTCTTTTCCCAAGGCGCCTAGAGATAGCCATATCTCTGGCCATTTTCCACCCTGGGTTTTTTGTATTTTATGTAATTTATTTTATACAGAGATATGAAAAGAGGTTCGACTCTTGCTTAAGCAAAAAAATAAAATGTCTGCAACATTATCACATGCATTACAATATTCCAAATGGATTTCTTTGGATTGCACTTTCTCCCTGACAAAGTGGAATTGTGTATCAATATGTTTAGTGTTTTTGTGAAACACCGAATTATTGGCAAGTTTGATTGAACTCTAATTGTCGCATCTGATTGTTGTTGTATCTGACTATTCTTCCTCAACATCCTAGAGAAGTCTCCGAAACCAAACTGCCTCACACGTTGCTGCACACATGGTTTGATACTTTGCTTCTGCTGAGGACAAGGAGATTGTGTTCTGCTTCTTACTACTCCATGTGATCACCCTGGATCCAATGTTGAATGCATAACCTGTTATAGATCTGCAATCATCTATACCAACCCAATCTGAATCTGCAAATCCTGCCAATCTGACATCAGAGGAGTCAGTGTAAATAATACTGTAATCTATAGTACCTTGTAGATACCTCAAAACATTTTTCACTTCATTCCAATGGCTTTCAAGTGGCTTAGACATAAGTTGACTTAGCACATTGACTACATAAGCCAAATTAGGTCTGGTGGGGGTTAGGTATATTAGACTCCCAACCAGTTGTCTGTAAAGTGTTTCATCCGCCGCTTTTGAGCCATCCTCACACTGCAATTTGATGTTCTACTGCAATGGTACCGTTGTAGGCTTACAATGATCCATCCAAAACGTTTCTAACAAGACTTTGACATACTTTGCTTGGGACAGAAATGTTTGACCTGAATCTCTCCAGATCTCAAGACCTAAACATTATCTGAGTTCACCAAGGTGTTTCATTTAAAACACCTGTGACATCTGTTGCTTGATTTCATTGGTTATATATGTAGCATCACCTGTAATGATCAAATCATCTACATACAATGAAATCAACACTACACGCCCTTGTTCATATTTCATGGTGTAAATATTAGGTTCATTTTTACTTCTATTATAGCCAACTTGCAGAAAAAATGAATCAATATTTTCATACCAAGACCTGGGAGCTTGTTTTATTCCATAAAGTGCTTTCTTCAATCTACAGACTAAATGTTCTTTTCCTTTCTGGACAAACCCTTCCGGTTACTCTAGATAAACCTCTTCTTTTAGTTCTCCATTCAAAAATGCAGACTTTACATCCAGTTGGTGCATCATCCAATGTTTCTTAGTAGCTAAAGCAATTAATTTTCTGATAGTATTCAATTTAGCTACATGGGTGAAGGTTTCTTCATAGTCTATCCCTTCTTTTTGTGAGTAACCCTTTGCTACCAACCTAGCTTTTAGTTTTTCTATGGTTCCATCTGCATTAATCTTCAGTTTACATAACCATTTACAACCTATGGTTTGTTTTCCTCTAGGAAGTTCAACCAATTCCCAAGTGTTATTTCTGATTATTGAATCATATTCCTGTTCCATGGTTGTTTTCCATTCACTACATTCATTTGCTTCTTTATAACTAGAAGGTTCAACCACATTCATCATACTAGTTATAAAAGGATTTTCCCTATATCTTGCAGGCAATTAAGCTTTCCCACCTGATCTCCTGAGTGGTGGGGTGGCTTCAAACTTTATTTGATCATCATTTTCTTTTTCTTCCTGCTGTTGTTGCTGTTGTTGTTGTTGTTGTTGCTGTTGTTGTTCATGCTCTGCCTTTGTCTGCTGTTGACCCTGATTTTTCTCTGCTTCTTCTTCCACCAAGTATGGAATGTCCCATTCCTCATTGTGCTCATCAGATTCTTCATGATCCTGCTCATGGAATTTGACATCTCTATTAACAAAATTCTTGTGACTAGAGGGATTAAATAATCTGTAAGCTTTATATTTTGAACAATACCCTATAAAGGTACATCTGATGGCTTTTGAATCTAATTTTCTTCTATCTTCCTTTGGAATGTGGGAAAATGCTTTAGATCCAAATATTATTAAGTGTTTTACTGCAGGCTTAAATCCATATAATGCTTCATAAGGAGTTTTAGACTCAAGACTCTTTGTAGGACTCCTATTTTTCAAATAAACTGCAGTATTCATTGCTTCAGCCCAAAAACCATTCAAAAGATTCTTACCTTTCAACATACTTCTAACACATTCCACCAGTGTTATGTTCTTTCTTTCTGTTACTCCATTCTGCTGTGCAGTATGGGGTACTGTGAACTGCTGCAAAATTCCATGATCTTTACAATACCTAATAAGCTCATCCTTCTTGTATTCTCCCCCTTGATCAGAACGAAGAATTTTTATCTGTTTCCCCGTTTGTCTTTCAATCATATTTTTAAACTGCTTAAAGTATTCGAATGTATGGCTCTTCTTACCTAAGAAATACACCCAAGAAAACTTTGTACAATGATCAATAAACAGTAGAAAATATAGTGCACCTCCTAATTATTTTGTCTGCATGGGTCCACAAAGGTCTGTGTGCACTAATTCAAGTATATCCCTATGTTTCTTTTCTACTCGAACAAAGAATTATTCTCTATGCATCTTTTCTAATGTACAGGCATCACAATCATTATGTACTTGCTTTAGCATAGGAAGATCTCTTACCATTTCCTTCTTTTGTAGTAATAGCAAATCATTGTAGTTGATGTGGCCAAATCTCTGATGCCATAGCTCTTCTGTAGTCAGGTTCATTGCTATCAATGCTCGAACTGGTGCAGGTCTTACATCCAACTTGTACAGACCTCCTGTTCAGATTCCTGTAGCAATTGTGTTTATGCCATCTAATAGATCTTTAATATAACAGTTAGATTTAAAGAATTCAACTTTTAGATCTTGATCTATAATCATGGATACAAAAATCAAGTTATTTATTACACCATGCACATACATAACATTATGAATTTGTTTGATATTACCATTAGGTAGAATGACAGAAACTTTCCCACACCCTTTGATTTGATGACTTCTATCATCACCTAGGTAAATCTGAGCTACTTCGTTGATTTCTTTAAAACCTTCGAACTAATGCTTGTTCCCTGTCATGTGTGTTGACACTCTTAAATCTACATACCAAATGTCTGCATCAACATTCTCATCATGATTTTCCATGAACAATCTGAAATTCTGCACATGATTGTCATTTGCGAGATGACTTGCATGTCTTTTCTGCTTCTATTGTTCTTCATGATATTTCTTCTTCCTGCACTCCCTGGCAATATGACCCAATTTTTTGCAATAAAAACATTTAGTCTCAGAGTAGTTTCTATTCAGATGCATACCTTGGGTTTGATTCGGTCTTTTGTGTGAGTTTGCTCTGTTTTGTTGTTGTGGACTTCCTTTCCCTTTGAAGAAGTTTTTCTTCGCCATCAATGCAAGATCGGCGCTCAGGGGCTTCAGAGTTGATCTTCTTTCTTCTTCTTGCATCAGTATTCCTATCAGCGCTTCAAATTTTGGGATCTTCTCTTTGACATTTATCCCAGTGATGAACATTTGGTAATCATCAATGACACCATTCATTGTAATGGTTACAAGATCTGTATCGTCAACTGTATGACCAATGTCTGCCAATTTGTTCTTCAGATCTTTGATCCTTGTTATGAATGAAGCAATTGTTTCATTCTCCTTCATCTTCAGGGATATGATCTTACTCTTGAGGAACAAAAGACGATTTGAATTCCTGATCTCATACAAATCGTTCAGAATTCCCCAGATCTCGTTAGTTGTCTTACATTCTCTAATGTGTGGTATGATGCAGTCTTTCAATGACATCTTCAAAAGTGTGCTTGCTTTACCTTCTCGCTTCTCCCAATCTGGGGTCGAAGTTGATCCAGTCGCGGGCTTCGACTCATCCCCATTCACAATCATCCAAGCACTCTGCACGTCTAGTAGAGTCTGCATCTTGAATTTCCAATTTACATAATTGGAACCATTGAGCTTGTTATGCTCATTCAAGCATGCTTCAAACATATTGTTATTAATCTTGGCGATTTAGAAGAAAAAAAAATCGACAGGTAAAAGAAGATGTTAGATTTACCCTAGATCTGTGACAAAGACAGATCACTGATCTTCAATGATCTCACAGCACACCTGCTGATCACCGTGGCTTCCTTCACAGCCTCCAGACAACCTTCTGTTGTCAGCTACAGCCTTGTTCTTGGCTTCCCCACGCAGCTTTTATGATTTACACGATCGCCGCAATTATACTCCTCAAAACAGCGATGATTCCTATTCAGTGATACCCACTAGCCAACATACACGTTCCTCAACCCTGACGCTCTGATACCATGATAAAAAATGGTAATGTTTGTATTAAAGAATTAAAACCCACTGGTCAGCTCTACAAAAGAGAGTCTGAACCAGGAGAGTCTGGCTCTGCAGAATGCGCTACATTGTTCATGCACATTACACATTAAATAGAAAACATGGTTTTAGGGAAGTTAGAACAACATCCTAAGAAATAGAAACTAATTCCTATCTTGAGGTTATGTGAACCAACTCAACCTATTCTAGGATATTCTCCATTATCTTCAACAAAGGAGGTAGCAATAATGCTGAACAAAATAATGTTCTCTTCCATTCTATAAAATGCTCATCATTTCTCCCCAATATTTCTTATGCATAACATTTACAAAGCAACAATGAAAGCTCTTAATCAAGGTTGGGCATTGAACAAAAGTCAAACATTTTCCCTCTAAGTTAAAATGTATACCTTAGACCGTAGTTCCTTAATATATCATTTGATTAGGGTGTCATTAATTTGTACCATCTTTTCTAATATTTCATATATTTTGACTTTGGTGAATGATATGGAATATGAAGATTCGTCGCAACGGCTAAAAAGAAGAAAGGAAATTTCAAATAGGTGCCTTATTTTCCAACGAAATAGAATTTCACGGAAAATTTCAAATAGTTGCGTTATTTTCCAACGAAATAGAATTTCACTTGGTTCTGCGATGGAACTATTGTACGCATTGATCGAGAATTGAATACGACTTAGAAAGAAGAGTGGCCCTATTTCTATTTAAGGGGTAGCAAAACCGAGGTTTCTAGTGGGTGGCCTCCGCCTACCTATTCCTGTTTCACCAACCGGATGATTGTGACACCAGAGCCCAACTTGTGGTCGATTCAAATATCCGCCTGGTGCACGCACCCCCGGTTCACGCTTGATCAATGTATTATTGAAGTCTTTTATTTTAGTTGTAAAGAATTTTAAAATATTTAGTTTGATGTTTATCGAACCCTAGATCTGACATCTAAACAAAATATATTAAGCTTGATTTCTCATCCCTGCCATTTTTGTTTTCATGGTTTTCCAACTAAATATATTGCACAAATACTTAACGAACAGACCAATAATGTAGGTCTTGCCCCTTCCAGTTATTACCAATAAAATATGCAAAGAGAAATTTCAAAATTGTGTGCCCCTTTTACTTTAAAAATAAAAAATAAAAAATAAAAACTCTCTAACTTAATAATTCAAATGGGCTATTTGTAATTCAAATGGGCTATTTGCAACAATTTTCAAAATCAATCTTGCAACCCATGTGCTAGTAGGTAGGTGGGTCTCGGGACCATCCAACGGGGTCTCACGCCGATCGATTTTATTGGAGTTTGATTGAGATGAACACGAGGAAGGTCAAACCCGCACACGGGGAGGGAGAACCAACAACTTAATAGAGGACTTTGATTAACTTAGCTACCCATCCAAACTATATAGGTGACAATCTTACTACCTAAAATTTTAAATTATTATTTTGGACAAGACTTTAAATACTAAATTGTTATATGGGTGACGTTCATACTACCTAAAGTTTTAAATTATTGTTTTGGAACAGACTTAAATTACAAATAATAATTTAGGTAGAGCATTGAGGTGGTTGGGCAATCACTTACATTTTGTCACTTTAAATAGCTCCTTCACTTTTTGGAAACGGTAGTCTGCATGTTAAATTATATCATTATTATTTTAATAAATCTTTTAGTAATATATTAATCAATCACGGGTTACACTTATATTACTAAAATTGTGGAGGATTAAGTGGTGTGCATTGGATTCCGAAACATGCTAAAGGTACAGGTCTATTGTTTATAAGCCAACCCACCTCACCTCAGATTGCTCTATGATAACAAAACAAACCATCACAATAGAAAACATCGTATTTACAAGTTGGGAGCGCCCTGTTTTTGCTTTATTCTAATTGGCACACTCTCCTCTCTAATTCCTCTACAACTTCTTACTTTGGACAACTTCAGCTACGTTCTTTTATTTATAGTTTTGGGTGTTCAAGTGAGAAAGAAGCCGTGAAATCATGTATCAGCTTTCAGAAATCCTGTGTAGTTCAGAAGTCCTGTGTAGTTGGAGTGAATTCGATTTGGTATTTATAGGGCAAATGAGCAGTTGTCTGTCTAAGTATGGGGATGCAAAGCCGACCAAGAACATTATCCTTTTAAAGCTAAGAAGTTAATTCTGTGTTCCATGACAAACTCACATTCCCTGTTTTTTAACGGAGGCCTCTAGATGATCTCTATTCCTTTTGGTTTACTAGTTCAGAAAGAGTAGAAAACCACCCAAAAAAACACATAAGATGGTAATGTTGATGGGCACAAACCCTAGTCTGTGAATGGTTGTATGCATAAAATATGACTGGGAATTTAGAGCTCAGCCACATTACCACAAAAGCCTAAATAGGTGAATCCAAGGAAATTTAGAGCTCAACAAAATAGGGGAATCTAGAAGGAACCCAGCAAGTTCAGAGTGTTTATTGGTTACAAGAACGAACCTAAGAAAATTCACGGTGATTGCATACCTTGGAGAATAATTGCACGTACCTCCCTTCCCCTATGACGTTCTTGGCAACCTTTTGGGCGTATGATCTCCAAGTTCAGTGACTTTCAGATATGGAGTCGTTTACCGAAGCTGAGGAAGTATCAGACAGTTAAAAGTGGGTGGAATCAGGGCAAAAAAAATTTCAAATTTTTTTGTAAAGACAGTGTTTGAATAGTGTTTTTGATGGTGGAAATGATTACACCACCATAAAAAAACGTTTAAAGCACGTAAAATTTTGAAATTTAACAACTATAATTTAGATTTACAAAAATCTTACCCAGATTTTTTTTAAATATAACAAGAATTTTCATAACTTTCCAAACAATTCCTAAACTCGTTAAATTAAAGCTTTAGATATTATAGCCGGCTATCTCTGCCACGCCACAAGAATTCACATCCTCCCATAACTTGCATTTGTAGCCATGTGAGAACATAATTAGAATTTGGTACTTGGAAGCCAACGACAACATAATTGGGTAGCTGGGAGGTCACCTACTCAATTAATTGATAGCGCATAGCAAATTGCAGTAGTGGAGATTTATTTCTTCGTCATCCTGTAACTCTTTCATGCGATCGAGGTGGAGCCGCTCATTAAAATATTAATGAATAATTACTGTGTCGCTCACCTTTAACCTTAACCACTCTGGATGTATAATGAATTCTCAACTAATATCAGAGTTTCTCCCCCTATAAAAGTATAGTATTACCAACTTTACTATAAACTCGTCGTTTAAGAGTCTCCAACTGCACGTGAAAACCTTTTAAGTCAATCATAGGGTCTTAAAATTTTGTGTTTTCGGTAAACGTTAATGATGCAATAGAAAGACGTGGGGAATTATGTATCGCACGGTCTCACTGCCAAAAACTAGAATTTTCACCGAACTATATCCGCACCTAATCACATACTTAACTGTTAACTCGATTTAACGTTCTAGGCAAAATAATAATAAAAAAATCTAAGAAACATGGAAAGGTATTGAAAAAACTGAAGTTTCAACTTTATTCACTACCATATAACCTTTATAAACTTGATATCTAACTTATATGTACACTCCACTTTCAACTTTATATTTACGTGTAATAAATGGGGTAGCAAGCTAAGTGGGCTTGATTGTGGAAAAACTCCACAGTTAAGCGCGCTTGAGCCAGAGGAGTTCTGGGATGGGTGACCTCTTGGGAAGTCCTGGTTACCGGGTGCAAGCCCCGGAAAGTGATGATTGATGCTATGTGATTCGTTCTCCACATTTCACTAGTTTCAATCCCACTTCGTCACCCCTGTGAGCATCACCCGATGCAATGAGTGCTAAGTGAACTATTCAAAAATCATGAGAAATTAGTCAGTTACGACTACCTCTCATGGAAATGGTCATACGCTGGAATGACTTACTTAACGCAGTTGAATCCCAAAATGATATCTAATATAATGTACTGCGTAATCCCCCATACTTAAATTCAAAAAGAGTCAAGGGATCTCTAAAAAGAATGGTTCATGAGGCACAATACTTGCTAAGGTTTTGCAAATGGGGTAGCAAGCTAAGTGGGCTTGATTGTGGGAAAAACTCCACAGTTAAGCGCGCTTGAGCCAGAGGAGTTCTGGGATGGTGACCTCCTGGGAAGTCCTGGTTACCGGGTGCAAGCCCCGGAAGTGATGATTGATGCTATGTGATTCGTTCTCCACATTTCACTAGTTTCAATCCCACTTCTTCACCCCGGTGAGCATCACCCGATGCATTGAGTGCTAAGTGAACTATTCAAAAATCATGAGAAATTAGTCAGTTACGACTACCTCTCATGGAAATGGTCATACGTGAATGACTTACTTAACATCACCCGATGCAATGAGTGCTAAGTGAACTATTCAAAAATCATGAGAAATTAGTCAGTTACGACTACCTCTCATGGAAATGGTCATACGTTTGAATGACTTACTTAACGCAGTTGAATCCCAAAATGATATCTAATATAAATACTCCTTTTCTTGATCCGGTCAAAATAGATAGAATCTGTGCACGATATTTTTTCAATTTATGGTATTTGTTTTTTCGAAGGAAAATAATAAAATAGGGTTTTTGAGAGTCTATCAAGTTTATAAAGGGGATAGAAGTTAGAAGTTAAGTATTTGGATTATCCCGAATTTGTCTATCTTATTATGTTTTTGTTGAGAGCTTGGAGTAACCATATGTACACTCCACCTTCAACTTTATATTTAGGTGTAATATTCATTTTTTTGATCCGGTCAAAATAAATAGAATATGTCCACGATATTTTTTCAACTTATGGTATTTGCTTTTTTCGAAGGAAAATAATAAAATAGGGTTTTTAGAGAGTCCATCAAGCCTATAAAGGGAATAGAAGTTAAGCATTCGGATCATCCGGAATTTGTCTATCCTATTATGTTTTCGTTGAGAGCTTAGAGTAACCAGCTCTAGCTTAATCTAGGGAGGAAAACCCTCTCTGTATTTGTTTTTTTGAAGGAAAATAATAAAATAGTGTTTAGAGAGTCCATGAAGCCTATAAAGCATAGTTACCAAATTCGGCCGAATCGGCTTGAAAAATTGGAATATTCCGCAGTTCGATTTAGTTCGGTGATTAATACGATTAAATTCCATTCGAGGATGATATATTAGCTTTGGTTTCTTCTCCCAAATAATAATAGAACTGACGTGGATGGACTTGGTATTATTAAGGAGGACTTGGTATTATTAAGGAGGGTAAGAGTCGTAGTATTTCCACCGACTAGAGAACATTTCTAATTTCCCTTGCTCGAATAGAGAATGCTTAGCCAACATATGTCCATGCAGGTTGCTCTATGTTACTGTTTGGGTGTGCTTCCATCCTATTTATTTTGGATTTATTTGACTGTGCAGCAAACAGAATTAGCAACTCATTAAGAGTGTGCTTTTAAGGCTACTCGCTGGGAAGGCTACTCTACACTCAGAGGTTTATTATTTTTTAATTATTAATTAATAATTAATAATAGAGTTAGAAAATGATATAACTATGTGTTTATTTGGATAATATTTTGTAATATATAGATAGTATTTTAATAGTTTTAATTTATAAATATTATAAAAAATAGTTTAACTATTTAAAATATGGATTTTTTTTTAAATTTAAAAAATTACTGTATTTATAAGTTAAATGAAAGATGTATACTTCTAATTTTTTCCGTATTGAATTTTAAGTAATCCAATTATTTTCGTATCCAATGGAATTTAAATTTGTATTTCAATTTGGTAACTATGATTTGAACTAGTAATTGGTCAAACCAACTGGTTAGAAAAAAATTGATAATAAACCGGTAAAAAACCCTCTTGAAGGGTCAATTTGTATTAGTTAGGTACCAAATTGGTATAAACCATAGTTACCAAGTTGCCCCAAATTTGGGCAAACAGTGCAAAAATTCATGGATTCTCTTCGTGCCCCGAACAGTTCACAGAAATTCAATCCGATTGGTTGCATTAAAGGTTAATCGTGAGGTTAATGCAGTTTGTTAATTCTGTACACAAGATGCCTTCTTAACATATATGGAAAATCTGAAAATGACAAGGAGTTAGGGTTAGTAAACAATCATCCATTTCAAAGTTAGTCAAACTATTAGATAGAAGATGGTCGTAATTTCTGTAATTCTCTACGAGGAGTATAACAATAAATAAATAAATCGATGTAAATAATACAAATTCAAACCCCAAAGTATTACCAATTGAGAGGGTTTCAGTCTCAAGGTTTTCCTCCCAACACTTAAGGGACCGAATGAGGGAAGCAGAGTGAAACAAAAGGAGGCCGTTACTTTGTAACTCAATCTAAGTTTGTGATAGATATTTAGCCAACACATCAGATATGGTACAAACGCACTTGTAATAAGTAGAAATTTCTAACCAAGTTTCATTGAATAAATATTTCCTTATAAAATAATGTATAGTTAATATTTCCTAATAAAATAATGTATATGGGTAAGTAAAGGACTGAGAGAAAGATTATTCATTCTTTATTCTTTGAAAAGAGAGATAGAAGTGGGAGGGGATATAGAGAAAGGTGAAAAATGACCAATAAAAAAAAAATTATTGAAAATATCAGTGAAATTAGAAAAACCCTGTTTTTTCAATCTTCAATTTAGAAAAGAAACAGAAAATAAGTGAAAGTAGCTTATTCTTTCTTTGTTATAAGATTCTATGAATAGAAATAAATAGAGTTTAGATGGCATATATAAAGAAGAAAATTAAAAAGTTAAAAAGGCAGAACAAAATAGAATGTAAAATTGATATTAGAAAATTTCTGTTTTTCCAATCTTGCAAACCGAAATGTGTGAAATAACTTAATTTTAAGTAATTAGTTTTTATTTATGGAAGGATTGATGTTTTGGAGAGAAAAGATGAATAGTAAATTTTTAGATAATTTTATTTCTAAAATTGTTAAATTATTTAAAATTAATAAAAAAATATCCATAATTCAAAATAAATTGAGAAAAAAAATAATAAAAAAAATATTTTTTATGAAGTCATACGAATTTCATACTAATTGAATTTTTTTCATTCAAATTTTTATCGTATAGAATCGAATTCGAATTCAAATTTGGTAACTATGTTATAAAAGATATAGAAATTAAGCATTTGGATCATCCCGAATTTGTCTATCTTATTATGTTTTTGTTGAAAACTTAGAATAACCCCTTCTTCCGAGGACTAAAACCCTTGGAGATTCCATCTCGAGTGCATAATTATGCTTCAGTACCTTTAATTTCTCTGTTGTTGGAGCAGTCATACATGACACGTGAATAGGCTTTATAAATCTTGTATGAGCATGTAATTTTGTTTTCAGTTATTGAAATAAATAAGACACTGCATTCAAATCTGTTGTGTTGTATGTTTCTACTGCAAAAATTTTTATTAGAACACCGAAAATGTACCAGATCTATTAAAAATTTAATAATTTTTTTAATGTTCGAGATATTTAATTTTTTTTAATGTTTGGCATATTACACTACGTGCTGAGGATTCTATTAATGCCCAGTAGGCCTTAGTGGATTCTGATAAGACGAGGGACGGCGGTCAATAGCTCCCAAATTATACAGAGAGGCTAAACAATTAAATCAAATGGACTGCAGCGAACGAATCAAAACTAGTTGAAGTTCATAACTATTAAAAAATCCAGCACTGAATATTGATGGCTTGATCGAGACACGCCACTGGCAAGTGGCCATTTCACAGCAAATGTGGATGCCTCAAAATATTTCTGCGTGATGTGACTGCCATTATGGATGGTTGGTCAAGCGTTAATAAAATTACAACTTACAACACGCAAGGCTTTAAAATTGACATTGGGAATTCAGCCAAGCCTTATATATAATTTTAGCTATAAAATATTTCAACTTGTCTTTTTCAAGTATATGACGCTTTTAAAAATTATTGGCAAATTAAGTATGACTTTTTTTTTGGTATATGATGCTCTTAAAAATTATTGGCTATGACTTTTTTTTTTTTAATTATTGGCCAGTTAGGGATGACGTGCAGTATTGTCCACCATCTTTGTCACGTTGCAGTGAAAGTGAAATATAAGCATCATGTTTACCCGTCCAATCATCTATGAATTTGATGGTTACCAATATATTATAAAAAGTATTTGACCATATTTTTAACTCTCATTATGCCAGAAACTCCGATGTGCTTTGTATAGCTGCTTGCTTGGAAACAGGGAAATATCCTTTCCGTTGATGCGGTTTCCAGCTAATCGTGTAGGTTGAACAGTGTATGTAGTCTGTTTCTACACATTTGAAATCTGCAAAAAAAATTGAGAGGTTGGATGTCAATACATTTGTGATTTTTTGAGTTTTCTTGAATTTAGTAGAAAAATTTGAGGTGAAATTTTGATTTACTTTATTTAAATTAGTTTTTTTGAATGTATATAGATTTAATATTTAAAAAAAAAAAAAATTAGTTTTTTTGACTGTATATGGATTCAACATCTTAAAAACTCAGAAAGCACTTAGATTACAAAAGATTAACCATTAAGGTTGTGATTTCAATAAATTCTTACCAGATTTTAAAGAAATTAAACCAAAAAAATTTCTAAAAAATCATAGTAAAGACAACTCCATTACTGAAAATTAATAATCTCAAGAGCACTACTCTGCTGTTACTCCTGTTAGTTCCCGAGTTCGTGTTGACCCTAGACAAAACGCAGAAAAGTTATCTTGATGCCGCACTACATCTAAGAGAAAAGCGCTGAAAAACCAAATGTTGGGTGCATTAATTTAGGGTGAAAGTGCTTAATATCTCTTTGTTTCTATATGGCGCACATTCTCGCTGCTATTCTTTGATCTCCTCCAGCTTTTGCTTTATAGTACAGACCATTATATCCATCATCTTACTTTTTATATTATTTCCATTTTAATTGCCGGATCATATTTCACTCCTACCAAAGGACCTAATGTCAAGAAAACTTCCCCAGGGGAGTGACTTTCGCGAAGCTCCTTTCACACAGCTTTATGACTCTTCGCGACGTTGATTTCGCACAATTCTATGACTCTTCGTGATGCTGATTTTACGCATGGCTATAGATGGTAAAAAAACAATATTCACTTACTGTAAAAAGACATAGTGAAATAGAGTAAGTTTGGAGCAACAATAAAATTTAGGATTAACTTTTAATATATAAAAAAATACATTCATATGAAATTGAGGCTCATTCACACGTAGAAACAAGATTTTCCGAGATTTTCACTTCACGTCAAATAACATACAGTAAAATATAGTAACTGTTGTTTTTAAGCCCCTATCAAAATTTGCTCCACCATTTTCTCCACATAGACTCTTTTTTTCACTCTTATTCTCTTACTTTCTTACATGCAAAATGATTTTTACATACATATTTATCTCAACATACAATTTTTACATTAATGCATGACAAAGCAAATAATTAATATGTTGTTGTTGTTGTTGAGTGTGATCAAATTATAGTCAGGGAATGAATGCTTGTTCATATCTATTTACCAAAATACATTAAATGCCCTAAATTCTTTGTTGTTTTTCATAATGGTTCGCGCATTACTTCTGTTCTGGCTTCATTCATTCCATCTTCAAACAGAGAATGGGCTGCTTCTTGGAGGCCCATGAAATGGCTCTGGAACCCAAATGAAAAACATATCCTGATGTGCTCTTTCTGTCATCAACACTTCCAGCCTAATCACTGTAAGTGTAACCAACCAGCCTGAAATCACTTGTTGCTGTGTATAAAACACCATATTATTTTGTCCCATTGACATACCTTAAAATCCTTTTCGTTGCTTGCCAATGTGTCTCCTTGGTTGTCTCCATAAACCTTGACACCAAACTTACTGCATACATTATATCCAGCCTAGTGGTGATCAAATACATTAAGCTGTCTATCATGATTTTGTATAATGTCAGATTGACATTGCTGCTACAATCTTTTTTGCTCAACTTCAACCCCATGACAGTTGGAGTTGGTGCGGACTTCTTGTTCCGTATTTTAAACCTCTCCATAATGTTTGCCACATATTTTGCTTGAGAGATAAAAATCCCATTTTCTGTTTGCTTCACTTCTATGCCCAAAAAATATGTTAACAATCCCAAGTCACTCATTTCAAATTCACTCTTCATGACTAGTTTGAAATCAATGATGAGGAAATCATCACCCCCTATAAAAATCAACTCATCTACATATAAGACGACAATGATAATCTTACCTTCACTTTCTTTGATGTAGAGATTCGGTTCACCGTCACATTTGTCCAAACCATTGTCCAACAATTAGGCATCTATCTTGCTGTACCATGCGTGCGGTGCTTGTTTCAACCCATAAAGAGCTTTCCTCAACCGGTACACTTTGTCTTCTTGGCCTTCTACCTCATAACCAGGGGGTTGCGCACCATACACTTCCTCTTTCAGCACTCCATTCAAGAATGTTGATTTTATGTCCATTTGATACACTTTCCATTTATGTTACGTTGGAATCGCCACAACTACGCGCACTGTCTCCATCCTCGCGACTGGCGCAAACATCTTCGCGTAATCTCTTTCATGTTGTTGTTTGTGTCCTTTGACAACTAGCCTTGCTTTGTGTCTTTCAATCTTTCCCTCAATGTTGTTTTTGGTCTTATAGACCCACTTCACTCCAATGGCATGTTTTCCTTTTGGAAGGCTCACTAACTCCCATGTGTCATTCCTTTCTATTGCTTTTATTTCTTCTTTTATTGCCGCAATCCATTTTTCTTCTTTGACTGCATCTTCAAAATGGATTGGGTAATCTACATGACAAAATAATGCAAATAAAGAATTAAGACCAACGCTGCTATCAACTTCTTCTTGCTCATAAATTTCATTTAAATTTCTGAATTTTGGTCTTCTTGTGCTTGCTCAAGATGGGCTTGACATGTCACTTGGTGTTGAGCTTTGCGGTGTGCTTGGAGAAGCACTTAATTGGCTACAGAAAGCTATCCTATTATTTGTTGATGGTGTTGCTTGCTTCCTGCTTTGTTGCCCTTGAATAAGAGTAAAAGGAGACACAATTGAGGAATTATTTGATATTGTTAATTTCTCTTTGTCCTCATGTGGTATACATGCTTTGACATTGGTTATCTTTTCTAAACTTCCATCCCATACTTCCTCTTCTATAAACTGCACATCTCTGCTGATTATGACCTTCTTGGTTAATGGATTGTAGAGTTTGTATGCATTGGGTTCATCACTGTATCCAACAAATATACATTTATCCGCCTTGCTGTCCAACTTCTTCCTCAACTCATCTGGGACATGTGCATACGCCACACATCCAAAAACTCTCATGTGAATGACACTATGCTTTCTTCCACTCCATGCCTCTTTAGGAACTATGTTCTGGATGCTCTTGGTTGGATATTTGTTCAAGATATATGCTACACAAGTGACAACTTCAGCCCAATAATCATTTGGAAAATGCTTTATCTTTATCATACTCGCCATTTCCATAATGGTCCTATTCTTCCTTTCTGCCACACCATTTTGCTGAGATTTATACCTTGTTCTAAATTTCTTGTGAATTACATGCTCCCTACAAAAACGAAGGAAATCATTTGAGATGTATTCTCCACCTCTGTCAGTCCTGAAGACTTTAATGTAGTGTCCACTTTAGTTCTCAACAAGAGCTTTGTATTGGCGAAAGTGCTCAAACACTTCACTTTTCTGTTTTACGAGGCGACCTTGCTTTCTTCAATGTCCTTCGGCACTTTGGTCTTTCCCTTGCGTAGAGGGACGTATTCGGAAAACTTAGTGATAGGTACAGAACCCTCGACTTCAACTTCCTCCACTTCCTCGCCCAACTCCTCATCATCCATTAGGATGTCCTCAATTTCTTCCCCCTCCTGCTCTAAGTTAATGGCTTTGCCCTTTTCCTGCACAGTGGGCTTGTCCTTCGGTGGGTTTTTTTTAGGCGACGCACGCACCGGTATCACTGCCTACTTTCCCTTCTTATCCTTTGCACTCTCCTTGGTTGGGGTCAGCTTCGGTCTAGGAATCTATGGTGATTTGGGGACTTCAGCGAGTGCCTCTGTAACTCCTGGAGCAACTCCCTCTACCTCCCTAACAACCTCCGGCACAGCCCCCTCGGCTATCATTGCTTCGGCATACATAGCTTCAGATCTTGGGATAAAATAACGGATGAAATTGCGATTGGATTCTGGGAATAAATCAAACACTGGGCAGTTGATCAATGCTTCGAGGAATGCGTGGATCATGAATGTCTGAGAGCTCACCAACACAATTTTCAGAATGCCAAGTGTTTTTCATTGGGCCTCCACCTGTAATTTATAGGCCATTTTGAATTCAAATCCGACCGTTCCCCCCACATTCAGTTCATTAATGTCGGATTGGTGGTAGATTTCCAATGATCTTACCCATAAAGTTTGTCTTAAATGTTGGCCGCCCACTCCATTTGGCCATATTCCTACTATCAAATCATGAATAATGACTTTAATTGTCACTTTACCGCTGACCTGCGCGATTTCTTCCTGCATAGCGCAGCTCTCTTCACGTTGTCACGTACCCTGTGACATTTCCTTATTCTGCACAATCCTCCAATCGCGTAGGTCCCCAACCTAGGTAGTGTAGTTTATAGTATCGCGCCTCCTTTCAGCGACATGGAGCACTAAGACTATGCTACCTTCATATAGTCACCTGGCCAGATCATCGGTGTATGGCTTTAA
>APFE031593123.1:0-58974 GCA_000404065.3 Pinus taeda
ATATTTCCTTAAGAAGAAATTTGAAGTCTTTGACAGGTTTAAAGAATTTAAGGCTCTGGTGGAAAATCAGACAGAGAAAAAGATAAAGGTGTTGAGGACAGATAATGTGGAGAATTCTGCAGCAAGGAATTTGAAGAATTCTGTAAGAAGTGTGGTATAGCACGGCAGAAGACTACTCCATATACACCTCAGCAAAATGGAGTCGCAGAAAGAATGAACAAGACGTTGATGGAAAGGGCAAGAAGCATGCTCATTGGTGCTGGGTTAGGACAGGAATTCTGGGCAGAGGCGGTGGATACTGCATGTTACTTGGTCAACAGGTCACCTTCATCAACGTTGGAGGCTAAGACTCCACAAGAAGTATGGACTGGTAAGAAACCCTCTCTTTCACATCTGAGGGTATTTGGATGTGATGCATATGTACATGTTCCAAAGGAGAAACGAACCAGTTTGGATAGTAAATCTGAAAAGTGCATCTTTATTGGGTATAAGGATGGTTTAAAGGGTTATAAGCTTGGAACACAGTAACAGGAAGGTTGTGTACGTCAATTGATGTGGTGTTCAGAGAGGTGAAAGATTGCATTAAAATGAGTCCACCGAAAGGAACTGTGAAGATAGAGTTGAAGAACAAAAGGAGGAAGATCAGACTTGTAGCAGAGGAGGAATCAAAAGATGAAGAGCCAAAAACTCCGGCTATGAGAAGATCAGCTCGAGAAAGAAGGCAGCCAGAAAGGTATAGTCCATTTGCTTTCTGTTCAAACTTTGCTTTGTATGTTACTGATGATGATCCCAGAACTGTGAGGAAGCAGTGGATTCAGAGGATGGAAAACTCTGGAAAGAGGCCATGGTTGATGAAATGGCATCTTTGCACAAAAATGAGGCTTGGGATCTGGTGGAGTTGCCGGCTGGAAGGAAACCCATTGGCAGCAAATGGGTGTTCAAGAAGAAGACAAATGCAGAAGGGAAGGTGGAGAAATACAAAGCTCGGTTGGTAGCAAAAGGTTATTCCCAGGTGCCGGGGATGATTTTGGTGATATTTTTTCTCCTGTTGCCAAGGTAACTTCTATTAGATTACTTTTATCTGTTGCTGCTGCTTTTGATTTTGAGGTAGAACAGATGGATGTGAAGACAACATTTCTTCACGGGGATTTGGAAGAGGAATCTACATGAAGCAACTTGAAGGCTTTGCGGTGAAGGTTAAGAAAGAACTAGTATGCAAGTTAAAGAAGTCTCTGTATGGGTTAAAATAGTCACCATGGATGTGGTATCAGAAATTTGATACATTTATACGGGGAATTGGCTTCACCAGAAGCAAAGCATATCACTGTGTGTATTTTAAATTAAGTGGTGACCGTGTTATTTATCTGGTATTGTATGTGGATGATATGTTGCTTGTTGGAAATGACAAAGAAATTATCGAGGATTTGAAGACCCAATTGTCTCCAAATTCGACATGAAAGATCTCGGTGCTGCAAACTATATTTTGGGCATGGAAATTAAAAGAGATCGGGCAAAGAGGAAGCTCTGGTTAAACCAGAGGAAGTATGTCGAGACAATACTGCAGAGGTTTAATATGTAGGATAGTAAAACCGGTGAAGGTTCCTATTCCTGTAGGTGTGAGGTTATCTGTTGAATAGTGTCCCAAGACACAAGAAGAGGAAGAGGACATGTCCCGTGTTCCATATGCAAGTGCAGTCAGTAGCTTTATGTATGCAATGGTTGTACTAGACCAGACATTGCACATGCAGTGGGAGTATTGAGCAGGTTTATGTCAAAACCAGGGAAGGAGCACTGGACAACAGTGAAGCGGGTTTTCAGGTATTTGCGTGGCACTAGTGATTATGGTTTGTGCTACCAAGGAAGACCAGGGTTGGACAGAGTGTTGGATATCCGTGGCTTTGTTTATGCAGACTGGGTTGGAGATCTGGATCAGAGAAGATCTACAAGTGGGTATGTGTTTAACCTATTTGGAGGTGCAGTCCGTTGATGAGTAAGAAACAATCTGTAGTGGCACTATCAACTACAGAGGCAGAATACATGGCAGCCACTCATGCAAGCAAGGAAGCAGTTTGGCTGTAGACATTGTGTTCAAGTATGGGGTTAGTACAGGGAGCTATAAGGATAGATTGTGACAGCCAAAGTGCAATTTTCTTGGCAAAGAACCCTACTTATCATTCAAAGACAAAGCAGATTGATGTTCAATATCACTTTGTGAGGGTTATGATAGAAGAGAAAAAGGTGTTGTTGGTAAAGGTGGACACTTTGAAGAATATTGTAGATGCATTGACAAAATCTGTGAGCTCTGAGAAGTTCTCTTGGTGTAGAGAAACAATGGACATTTCAGGGCTGAAAAAATGACTAAGCTCTCCTGTGGCCCCCTGTGGAAAGAAAACAACAAGTGGGAGATTGTTGGGTTTTGTTATATTCCTTCCACATAGTTAACAGGGGGTTTGAGGGGTACTCGTAACCCAACTTTATGGGGTCTGGGGCAGTGCCCCGAAAAATTTTGGTTTAGGACCCTATGTTAGGATGGGCAGACCCACCTATGGTTTTGTGCATGATTTTCGCACGTTTTTTGGACGCGATGGTTTTCGGTCCATGGTTTTGTACGCGATGGTTTTCAGTCCATGGTATTGGATGCTTCGGCATGTATAAATATGTATTGTAACATTGAAAGGAACATAATGAAAAATCAAGCTGGTAGTCTCGGTTTTGAGATCCAGTGGGAAATCTTTGTGTATATGTGTTTTATGTGTTATGCTCTCGCATTTTTTTTTTCCTGTGATTTAGAATTCGTATGCAGGTAATTTCTCTACGGGGTTAAAATCTACATTCAGAAGAGCAAACTTGTATGAAGTGCCATGTGTCACTGTTTCAACCCATGGCACTGGAAAATATATACAAGAAACTATAGTCTATCCTCTTTCTGTACCTTCTTACAAAATTTCAATCTGATGCTCAGAGAGAAAGTCATGACGATTTTCCCCAGGTCACCTGTTTGGAATGTAATTCAAGAGTCTACAAAAATACCAAATTCCTCAAATCATATCTCCTTAACTATAGCTTGAAAAGCTCTGAAATTTGGACCCGAGATTTAGTGTGATTTCATCTCAAATGGGTGTTTTTTTTCTCTTTTGAAACATCGCAGAAAAAAAAGTTATAGCAAAAATTCCACGATGACCTATTTGGAGCAACGAAACCCTAAAATCCAAAGCTCTGATACCAAATGTTATGAAACCAGCTCACAAAAATATAGAAAAGAGAGATCAACGCCTTAGAATTCAGCCTCTTCGAGGAGGCAAGCTCCTTTACATTACACAACTAAACAATTCTTGGATGATACCAATGACGAAACCTCCTTTCTATATATAGGAGTCTACGGAGTCACAATATAACCCAACTGACCTAACAATAATAATATAAAGCCACAAAAATAACAATAGAGGGATTCTATGGGGCACAGTAATAAAAATATGGGGACAATAGGGGCTCAACAATATTAATAAGGGATACAACTACAATAGTAATGGGTAATCACTAGTATTATAGGAAGCTAACATGTTATATGTCAAATTAGCTTTGCATGCTCCACAGGGATTTCAGCCCCTGTTTCATACTTCAGCTTTGGAACTGCTCTCACGGTTAGGGTTTTGCACATGGTCCTATAGGCCCATCAAACTGCTGGTACATGTAGGTCCTAGTCAATGTGTTTCACATGGTGGACCCTGTTAAGCACTTCTCACACCTTGTCAAAGGCTTCCCCGTGTATGGTTTTTGGCACGCTAGGTTCTATCATACTTCATTGTTCATGCACTTGTCCTACTTGCTTCTACATGTTGTTCCTATTTTCAATTATGAGAGCAATGTGCGTTTGTGTGGGCTATGTACCATATGTCTGTATCCATCTAGAAAGGTGGGCTCGCAAGCTGTTTCGCCCATCATGCCTAGCTTCCATCCTCATCTAAGGCTTCCCAAATCATAAGCACATCATCTTTCTGCATTCACACTAGTCCCCGAAACTCTGCTAGTGTGTACCCCCACACCTTGCGGGCATAGCGCGCAGTGCCCATTTCAGAGCATCAAAACGCCACTGTTCTGGCACTTCTCTTTATTTGTCTAGGAATTCATCCACCGTTGTTAACCCGTCATACATAGGTAGATTTATCACCTCGGTTGTCATGCAATGTAGTGATCTTACCATCATGGTACAATTGAGCGTGGTTACCTCGTGTAACTGGTTCTTCCATCATTCTATTTCTTTGTCTGAATTCGAAGTGCAGGAGCTTTCACGATCCCACAAAATCCTACCATCTACTGTTGGATTCACCCAATCCCGCTCTCGAATGATTAGCTTGTAGATATAGTGGAGATCATCATCACTATCATTGTCACACACCAGTTCTGTGTAGCGCGCTCCTTCTGTGGGGTCTAAAGGTACCACTATGTTTAGTGATGTTTTCTCAAAAATCATTTTTTGTTTCTTTAGATTTATCACTCCATTCATATCAATAGCCCAATCTATTCCTAGTAGTGTGGGATAGGGATTGCTATCATCGACAATCTCAATCACTTCAAAATCTGAAGTGCACTCACACCTTCGTTGTGTATTGTTATCCCCTGCAATCTTCCCATCAGTAGGATCTTTTGTTTGTTCGCCATTCGCAATTGAATAGGGGTTCCATTGCAACGCAGGCTTTCCCATGCGCTCCCATGTCTACATTGGCAGTACATTCGCGTCTGATCCTAGATCCAAAATCACTTGATCCATTTCATATTCTCTTATTTGCGCAATCAATCTCATTTCCCTTCCTGTTCACAATGCATGCTTTCCGAGTTTGTGGACTATGCGTGGTTCTCTTGACCCAGCGCACCTAGTGATTAGTTCTTGTAGTCCTTTTACTACTTTGTTGTCGCGCAGCAACTTCATACATGTCTCTAGAAAGGTAGTGAGCATTGAAGGATCCATCCCCAGTTCTAGTTGATCCTTACTACCTGAAGTGGAGGCCTCTGTGAAGCTCTTCTTAGCTTCCATGAATGTCTCCTTCATGCGCTCCAAATAAAATTTAGGTTCTTTTGTAGGAACCTTGCAAACCCACACACTTTCTTCAGGTTGCTTACCTTTGTCATCTCCTGTCATAATACCACTTCAAAGCACAATGTTTACATTTGGGTCCTCTTCGTGTGGCTCAGACCTCGTCATTTATAGGTTTTGAGTTGAGGGAGGTTGGAGTACTCCTTTATGGCGCAACCTCACTATCAGTGTAGGGCAGTGCTTCGTATCATGATCAAATTGGGTACAGTATAAACATGATTCTCTCGTTGTATTTGTATAATCGTGAGCATAATGCCCTGGCCCTTCGCAATTATAACAAATCAGCTATCTGTGACCCCTTCCTATTTCTATTCCACCTCGACCTCATCCATGCCCCTGAAATCCAGCACGCGCCATCCCTGCATTTGGGTCAAGGGCTCGTCTTTTGGTATGTACTCTATAAGTAGGAGTCTGATCCATCATCAGCTCGTAATTTCTGCAGTGCACTCATCATGGCCTACCAACTTGCATAAATTACAGAACAATTGCTAGGACGTCTGTGTATACTTCTGTAATAGGTGACAGTTATCTATAGTGTGTTTTCCTCCTATTTGACAAATTGTGCACCATAATGCAAGCACCGCGCTTGGTCCTGCTTATGCCTCTAGTCTTAATGGCATCAGCCTCCTCTCACCAGGTAGTTTGCGAAGACTAGACAATGGTCCTTGTCATGCCCCTGGCCTTTGCATTTTATGCACCATACCTCCTCGCGCACCTCTGGCCGAGTTGTTCTATCATGTTTCAAACTCTGCATTTCCAGACACAAATTTTACAGTTTCACATGGATTTGTTAGACTCCCAGACCAATATCTTGTATTGGGGTCTCATGTAGTCCCATTGCAATCTCCAAATCTTCGGCCTGGGTGGATAGCTTCTGTTGTGACAGCGTCATCCTTAAATGCAGTGTTAGTGACGCTACAAACCATGCATGGTGTTGTCCATCTGTCAAGGTCATATTGGCTTCACGAATCATACTCTTCAGTCTCTGGTCTAGATCCCATGGCGTCTTGCCTAGAAGCATCACAATTACTTTAAACACGATAATCGATTGTGTCTCTAATTTTGGCCTGCTAAATTCCCTGTTTAGCGTGGCCTATGTTAGCGCTCAAATCTACCTTAGGCTGAAATAAGGTAAAACTCAAGGCTACATCAAACCACGCTCAGCCTCGTAGCTAGCCCTATGAGGACAGGAGAGGGCTCTCTCCGGGTCAATCTCGGCAAAAGGTAATTCATGAGGCTCGAGATGACTAAATTGGTAATTAATTTTAGGCTAGGTATGAATTACAAGGATTTTTAAGTTGATTTTTTGGGGTTTTTGTTGAATCTAAGGGAAAGGTAATTTTGGGTGCGGGGATGAGACACAGTTTTTGCAGAGGTTCGATTGGGGCAAGGAAGGAGATTGTATTGATGCTTTAAAAGTGAAAGAGATGGATAGATCAGACTGGAAAGGAGCTAAGGAGAGCAATAAGCTTTCAAGGATTCTTCTTAAACAGATGAAAACATGGAAAATTAAACAAACTTAAAGGTAGAGCATAACAAATTATGGATTCTACCTTAACACATCATTTGTTCAATTGCAGAAGATGAGAGAAGGAAAATGATACAAATAAAAACTTACAAATACTGAAAGAATCACACCATCAACACATAAAGCCACATGAATCCCAAACAGTGCTGCAAAACCCAAGTCTTTCCTTAGCCAAAAATACAGAGAAAATGTGTACAATAGTATGCCAAAGCAATCCCAAGTGTCCAACCCTGAAAATGACTTAGAAAATACATAATATAGGCAACCCAACCCATTCCCTTGTCTCTATGGGTCGAGCTTATCATCCTAGGAGTTGTTTCAACCAATTCTAAACAAAGCACTACAATATAGGCATCCAAAACAACCTGCCTCTTAAAGAAGGGAAACTGATCCATTCATTAAATCTTTACTATTTTTTTAATGAATCATATAGAATAAGTAAATAAGTGCCAAAGTTACATCATGTACATCAAATTTCATCAATCTGGGTCAAAAATCACATCAAGAGGTGAAACTGGTCATAACTGGCCGAAATTCTGAGCTGGAAGGTGAAAGTTTGACCAAAAGTCTCTATGCGCTGCGCACCTGATCTCTATACTTCTTGCGCCTTTCAGCCAACTGTTGTGGAACTTATTGACATCGAAATCAAGCTCACAATAGCCGGTTGGAAAGCCCTAGATGTCTGTTATCCAGCCCAAGTGGAATTTCCCAATTTGGAGCTCATTTGCCCCTTCAAAATGTCATTCTCCCAGAAGTACTTCCTGCTGGAGCAAAAGGTGGCAGCAAGGTGGTTTTCATGGTGTTTTTGGCCCTTTTGATCATCCAGAACCTGATGAAATGCCTTGGCCCTACTAGATCATGCATAACTTACCATGAAAAATACAAAACTATAAAGTTTTCCTCCAGCAAGTGTCCCAATCATAACCGCGTGCGTCGACGCGCTACACGTTGAGCTAAAAAACCTGTTTTGCAAGCCAAAAATTTCAAAATGAAAAAAATTTCTCTGAAATTTCTCAAATTTAGAGCAAAGACCCTCCATCATGTGTTATGTCCATCCAATGAATCCTCGGCCAAAATTTGGAGTGGATCAGACTTTTTTCGCCGTTTTAGTGCTCTGCTCAACTGCCTCTTTAGAATCTTCATTTTTGCTTTGTAGACATGCATACGAGCCCAATAATTATTTTTCATATGACGAAGCATGTCTTTGTCTCTATTGGCCTTTTCCAACAATTTCTCCAGATGAGTATTAACATGGATGAGCATAGACTCTCGATCAGCCGGTGTCATATCACCCGGTCTCTTTCGGGCCAATTCTCGATCCTCACGGATTTGCTGCAGCTCATAAAGTGTATGTTCATCCTCTAGCTGTTTGTTACGCTGCTCCAAGTAGTTTATCACCCACTTAGCCATCTACAATTTCTTTCTCAGTGAGTCATTCTCAGCCTTTTTCTCCCAGATGATCTCCTTTAGCTCCGAGCTAGGAGAGCTCGCATCAACATCAATGATTGTAAAATCGGTGTCCCAGCCTCCTGAAGGACCCTCATCATGCATAGGCCTCTTGCCCCTGTCCTGGATTTTTACCTATGATGAAGAAGAAGGCGAGACCCCTTCCACATCATGTGGAGATAATACTCGCTCTGCTGATGGAGTCAAAGAGACCCCTTCCACCCCGGGTGGAGATAGTACTCGTCGTCTAGATGCAAATAAGGCCCTGTGGCCTCGCTGGTATGTCACATACAATGGAGCACTTAATTACTTGGTCTCAAGAATGTCTGGCTGGTGTGAAGGCTCTCCCTCATCATGAACTATCTCGGGAAGCGGCTGTGACGCTATGAAGAAGTCACGGGAGATGAAATCCTCCCAAGTAATGCCCTGCTGTGTCAACTGATGTACCACTATGATTTTGATCAGCGCGTAATGATATATGCTTCTATGCTGCTGTGCTGGGGTCTTCCTTTGTACTAAAGCCACCATCCTCTCTATGTTGCGACACATGAAATACTGAATTTTCATCATACGTACCCTCGTGAAATGCATAAACAAACGGACATGGTACGCATAGAGACGCGAGAATCTGCCCTCACAACTGAAATACGAAATGATGAGTTTCATCAATGGTGCAAACTCATCCCTCGGGAATCTGAAAGGAAAAACCGTGCTCAGGTGTCTCATATGCCCAAGTTTGATGTATGGCTCATAGTAGAATTTGTCTAACTAATGGCGTTTGTTCCATTCCTCTCCTACATTTGGTATCCCGGTGGCCTGAGCAATAGTCTCTGGTGACAAAGTGAAATTTACTCTGGCAAGGTTTACACGGCCATCATGTAAATGTAGAACAAATAGACGAACTAGTTCAAGATGATGCTGGGTTTGTGAGATCATCTCACAATATTGGAAACATGACCGATGTTGAAAACAATCCATTGCAAGTGGGCAAGCCTGCAATTGAGCCAAAGAAGTAGGCTCCTCCCTGACATGCTGACCACTTTTGCCACTTTTGTGAGGCCTCCGTGGCACATTACCCTCAGCTATAGAATCACTGTCATACTCCTGCTCATAAACTGAATCCGTCTCTGACATGACTTTGAAAACAAGATGTCTGGAGTATATCTGCTGATATATAAATTGCTCTGAATGAAACTGTGTGTGCAATTGAATGTGAACTGCTTTTTGCTCTAACAATGTTGTGACCAAGGGGAAAAACAAATGCACAAGGGAATATTAGGAAAGGGAAAACATTAGGGAATAAGGGACTTTGAAATAAAATGTAATTGGGTAAGGAAGGGAAAATGTATACATATGGAAACGAGGTTTAGGATTAGGGGAATATTGTATAGTTTTTAGGAGTTTTCATAGAGGTAAGGGATTAGGGGTTTAGGGATCATATGATAGAATTATGAGGGGATTAATGAGGAAGTTTGATGAGTTACATTGGGGATGGGGGACAACGGGAAGTGAGGAAAAGAGTAGACCTTGGTGATAACACTGTTTTCAAAACCCTAAGCAATGTTTCTTATTGGCAAGAGGGAGGTTTTTCAAAGTCTTGTTTCAATGGGCATAAGCCATGAACCCACCACATTCACCATCAAAAACTAAGCAAAAGAAATGGAGGCGAGCCTACTCAGAAAATTGATGTGAAGATTGGGTGATTTGATGAGTTTTCAAACCATTTTCGGGCTCCCAACTGTGTGCGCCGCGCTCATCACCCAGTGTGTAGCGCGCTCTCAATGCACCGCGCGCATGCAAATTTACACTAGCCAATGGAGCCCAGTGCGCCGCGCGCACCCAATGCGTCGTGCGCCTTTCTGTATGGGTCGCGTGCCTCCTCAAACTTGTCAATCTACCCTTCAAACATGTCTTCTGCCCTCCACTTCACCAATTCGACTTTTGCCTTGAGAAATGGTGGAAATGAATGATCTTCCATGATTTATATGTGAGGAAAATATCTCACCAAATCAGATTTGATTTTAATAACCCACTTTCATAATGTTTGGCATTTTGACATTCTTTCAGGATTAATAGACTTTTGCTTTTTGGTTTCCTTTTTAAATTTGGATGAAGTAATGATCTTCTTTGATACTTTTTGTAGGGATAACTGTGATATGATTTGGCAAAGGAGACCAGGGTTGCGCCTGGACAGTTCAAGAACTGAAATTTTTGAAAATTTATTACAAAAATGAAATGTCGACTTATCTTCAAAACATAGTTTTGAAGAGAAGTCATAATATATCCATATAACGATAAAAAAATTTGAGATAACAACCTATCGAGGACCTCCCTCTGTCCTGATGGCTTTATTAGACTTTACAAAATCCAAATTGACTTAACCCTAGACCTAATGACCGAGAACACTTGTCATGACCTAGAAATTGAAATAGGCTGCAAATGATTGTTTCAAGACTTTGATTTTTTATAAATGGACCTGAGCCAGTAGTGCCAAGCATGAGGGGAATAAGTAACACAAACCTTTCCGTCAGATTTATGGCATGCTCCTAACGAGTGCAAATGATCAAAATTGATGGGACACCTAAACATGAAGTGCAAAAAGAGTTTTGATCTCTGACGGAGGGATAACCAGACCGACTCTAACATTGGCTCCAATGGGGATGGTAGCTCCTCGGAGGTGCGAAGAACAAAAGATATCTGTGAAAGCTAAACAGTGCCTTCATCCATTGGGCTATGGAGTTATTATTTCAAACACAAAACTTGGACAATGTAAGTGACTGTAGATTTGACTGAAAACCAAAGACAACTTTGACTAAAACTAACTCAACTTTTAAACTAAAAGGACTAATACAACTGACTTGAAAAACTGCAAACCAACTAATCTCCATCTCCAGAATTATAGCCTTCACTGCGGGCCCCAAACTGAAGATGAGAAATTAGTACACATGTGCAATAAAACAGAAGTAAAACAATATATACAATGATGATGAAATGAGTAGAAAATACTCAGAAGTGATATCACTTTAGCAGCCGACCATTGATCGTCCCTCCAAGGAAATCATCTCCATTCATTTCTTTGAGAAGAAAAGCATTCTGGTCACGATACGCTACAATCTTGTAAGGACCCTTCCATAAGTTTTCAAATTTTCCGTGCTTTCCTTTGTCTTCATGTCGGACATCCCACCTAAAAACTACCTCATCTAGATGAAATGTGTCTGCTTTTTCCTTCCTGTCATAAATATTTTTTATGTGCTCCTGCAACTTGGAAGTATTTTGAAATACCTCCTCCCGTGTCTGTTGTAAATGAATCATCTGGTTAATCCTTCTCTGCATAGGATTTTCCTCACTATCAGCTTCCTGAAGCAATTTGACTACCGGGACAACAAGAGAAGTAGGAAAAACCGTGTCTGTTCCGTACACCAACTCGAAAGGAGACATGCCAATAGAATTTTTCTGACTCACCCTATCAGCCCACAATGCATTCACTAATTTCTTGTGCCAGCCCTTTTTATTAATTCCCAGCAATTTCTTAATGATATTAACCAAATATTTATTAGATGACTCCGCCAATCCATTTCCTTGATGATGGTATGCAGTTGAATGTCCCAAGCTGATATTGTACTTATAGCAAAAATCAACCATTCTTTTTGACTTGAATGTCGCTGCATTATCTGTGATTAGCTTACTAGGACACCCAAAATGCGACAAAATATTGGTTTCAAGAAAAGAGATAATTACCGCATCTGTGGCTTGTCGAATAGGAATTGCTTCAATCTATTTTGTGAAGTAGTTTGTGGCTGTCAATATCCATCTATGATGTCCTGACGATGCCGGATGGATTTCCCCGATGAAATCCAATCCCCGCTGCTGAAAAGGTGCACTAACTTCAATTGGTTTGAGAGGCAAAGGCTGTAGTTTCTGCTTCCCTTTGAAAATTTGGCATTCATGACAATTCTTAACAGCCTTATACACATCTGAAAACAGCGTAGGCCAATAATAACCTGCCCTTAGAATCTTATTCGCTATGGTTTTCCAAAACATATGGCCTCTACAGTCTCCTCTATGAAAGTCTTCCACAACTCTTTTGGCTTCCTCCTCTACTAAACAATTCAATAACATTCCACCAGGGTCTTTCCAATATAATGCAGAATTTAGTATGCAGAATTTTGCAGCTTTCAATTTCAATGTTCTACTCTTATTTCTAGGCATTCTGAGAGGTGAGGACAAATTCTGAAGTACATATAAAATATCAGCGTACCAAGAGGAAGAAAGAAACATATCAGATACTTGAACTGATGAACTCTCCTCATCTTCATTGGACATGGCAATAAAATTTATATCTAGAACCTATAGATTTGTTTCAGCCATTAACTTGGCAAGTCCTTGTCCTTTGATCAGTTTGGTTCGTTTAATCTCCACATCATACTCTAACAATGCAGCAATCCATTTACCTTGCCTTCCTTCTGGATCTGCCTGTAACAAAATATCTTTAACTGCTGCGTTAGGAACATAGGCTATAATGTAGGAATGCAATATATACACACGGAAATATTTCAAGGCCTTTACAAGTGAAAGTGCTTGTTTCTCAATAATATTGTACTTCAATGCTCCGTCCCTTATAATCTGACTGAAAAAGGCAATGGGATTCTCAACTCCATCTCTTTTCTGCATTAAAACAGTTGCCAAAGTTTGCTTAGAAGCAAATGAAAACAAAATAAAGTCCCGCGTGTAGTCCGGGCTTATTAAAATAGGAGCTAAAGAAAGAGCTATCTTCACTAAATTGAATGATTTCACCACCTCTACTGTCCACTTTACCTGACCGTCCAATTTTATCATATTCGTGATTTCTCTAAGATGCTCAGCAAGATTTGGAATGAAATGACGCAAAAAATTCATTTTACCATTAAAGGACTGTATTTCTTTCTTGTTCCGGGGCTGTTCAAATTTTCTGGATGGCTTCAACACGTGCAGGGTCAACACGGATGCCATCTTTCGATATGATGTGGCCAAGGAGCTTGCCCTCATCCATGGCAAAAAGACACTTTTTTGGATTCAGCAAAATGCCATATTTTCTGCACCTTTGAAAAACAACTTTCAAATGATATAAATGTTCTTCATCAGAATTTGAAAACACAGTTAAATCATCAAGGTAAACAACCAAAAATACATCTTTCTCGTTGGCGAAATCCATGTCCATTGCACGCTGAAAGGTTTCTCCTGCATTCTTCAAACCAAACGACATTTTTGCATAATGAAACATTCCCCACGGAGTGGTAAACGCAGTTTTGTCAGGATCATCTTCATGCACTAAAATTTGATTATATCCTGAATAGCCATCGAGTAGTGACATCCTTGATGCTCCAACTACTCGCTACAATATGTGGTCCATTTTTGGCAGGGGATAATTGTCTTTTAATGATACCTTATTCAAATTTCTGAAGTCAATACATAAACGGATCTCACCTGTTTTCTTTCTCACAGGCAACAAATTTGATATCCAATCTGAAAATCAGATAGGCACAATGATTCCTGACTTATACAATATGTTTACCTCTTTTTCAATCGATGGTAGCAGCTTTGGATTGATTCTCCTCAACTTTTGATGGAAAGGCTTCTGATTTGATTTAATGGGGATAGTATGTTGAATGATATTAGTGTCATATGTTTTTAAATCTGAGTAATCCCACGCAAAAGCATCAGAAAATAAAGACAACAACTTCACATGATATGCCTTTACCTTTGGTGATAATGACTTTGATAATTTTATCATCTTGGGATTCTCAGCTGTCCCAATATTCACCTCTTCAACCTCTTTTTCAGTTGGCCTCAATGTTGGTTTATGGGCTACATCATCTTGGTCAAAGAGTTCTTCCAAAGGAATCAATCCCTTAGGAATGATGTTATCTTTAAGTTGCAGTACTTCCATTTGATTTATTTGTATATCATCACTACCATCATCAAGTTCTATATCTATGGAGGTGTCTTTGAACTTACCGTTATTTTGCAGAAAAGATTAATCTCCTCGTCATCTTGAAAGACTTGCCAACCTCGCTGATTGTCTGGAACGGTGGGACGGTGTTTCACATGAATCTCGAACTTGTTGTTGGAATTCATCGGAATTTTTAAGTTACTTGCTACCTTAGCAAGTCCATCAGCAACACCATTTTGTATGCGAGGCACACATGTCAAGGTATGATCAGAAAATAACTTCAAAATATCTAAGACTGCATTACGGTAAGCTCTCATGCAAGGATGCTTGGCCTGAAACTCACCCTTAACCTGCTTTATCACCAACTCTGAATCACCATAGACTGCAATCATTTTCGCTTTCAGCTTTCTAAGAATTTTAAGTCCAGTAATTAAAGCCTCATATTCAGCTTCATTATTAGAATAGTCAAATGCTATCTTGTAGGAACACACTCTCACTTTGCTTGGAACCTTATCCGTAGCAGAAAATGGACTACGAATCCAAACACCAATTCCAGCATCATCACTACCTACTGCGCCATCAAAATCCATGGTCCAAAGACCATCTTCATCATCCTCTAAATGCTGAAATTGCACCAGCTCTGTTTTTCCTGTTTGCTGCCCATTGCCTTTAGCTGATTGCTCCGTAGTAGTTTTCTTTTCTCTTCTATCTCTTTGCAGAACTTCTCTAAATTCTTAGTGATTTCTGGTATATCTTCCGCCTGAACTAATTGACTATCAATATCATTTTAACTATCAACAAACAACACAAACCACTCTAAATCGGTATGTACATAATTTACAGGATGATTGATTGGCTTTTCTTTGCTGGTTATCATGTATTTCATCTTCTGCTCTCGATATAACTTTCTCATTTGACCAAAGATGGAATTGTTGCATAAGAGAAATCTAACTGTAGTGTACCTTTCAATTCCCCCCCCCCCCCAAGATCTTGAAAGGAGCATCCCAAATCGCGGCGGAATGTTTGCCACAACCACATCCATTAAGACGTTCTTCACCGGAATTTGGCCTAAGCTAACAACCAAATCTTTGATGAGTCCGATACACCTCACACGACTGGAATCAAATGAATACAAATCATGATATTTCCTTGTAATGTCTAGTCCCAGATTTTCCATGATCGCCTTTGGCATCAAATTGTGCGAGGCACCCGAATCGAACATGGCATTGTGCAATACATATTCATGCAACCTCAAACTGATATAAAAGGGAGGAACATCACTGTCAGGGGACTCACCGTCTAATGCAGGCCCAAATATCAACTCTGGTTGATCATCTTCAACATTTACCGTGTCAAACATTGGATCAAAATTCAGAATTTTGGAGACTTGACCACAATAGCTGTTGTTCTTCATGATTTCTATCAAAGGAATAGATATTTTTAATTTGGAAATTTCGTTTTCCAAACTAAATGCTGAAACTTTTTCAACTTCTTTGACCGAAACTTCCTTCTTATCCTTGATTATACTTGTTTGATTCGCCTTTTCTGTTGATGATATTTTACTAGCTGTAGGATCAATTGTCTCTTTTCCTTTCTTCTGTGGTATGGGTGAATCTGTCTTCGGTGCTGTAGCTTCTTTTCTTTTCTGAATTGGATTTATGGGCACATCTCAGTTTCTCAATGAGTACTACTTATGTTGAGTGGACAAAGCATTCAAATATCCTCTTTGATAATGATCTGATTCTTCCTCTAAATCTACATCATTTGCTAAGATGAAATCTTCATCTTTCTAGGCAGCTGAACTTTCTCCATACTCTTCATCCTCAGTGATGTAAATGGGTAGATCATCAGGAGTAAAGAAGTGACTTTGGTCCCCTACTACATCATCATCATCATCTGAATCTTGACTCACAAAATTCTGCAAAAGAGGAGTTTTAATCTACTGCTGGGTTGCCGGCTCTTATGCTCTCTGTTCATGCTGCTTAATTCTAAACTGTGGCTGCTCCTGGCCACGGTAATTTGGATTACGAATCTATGTTTCTGGTTTATCAAGGTTGATTCTTTTGAACATTTTTTCCATCTCATGAAGCCAGGGCGGTTCTGATGTAGACTCTTCCTTTATAGTCACTCTTTTCTCTGCTTACAATCGTGCTCTCTTATCATTCAGGTTTGCCTCAACACTAACGGCAATCTTTTGCATATCTTCTAAGGTAGGCGGATCTCTTTCTCGTAGTGAATAAGCCATCTCCGGATCAAAACCATTCGGGAATTTAAGAAGAGATGACTTTTTAGACGGTCTTAAGTCATCCAGAATTTCATTATACACCGCATTAAATCTGATAATATAATCCTGAACAGACTCACCAGGATTACGCTTGATGTTTGTATACTCTGAAGTAATTTGCAACGGGTCTTTCTTCATTTCCCACCGATCTAGAAAAAAAGTCTGAAGTTCATGTAATGTGTTGATACTCCTTGCTTGTAAAGCTTTGAACCATTTACGAACCTCTCCTCCAAAAGTCTGGGCAAACAATCTCATTGAAACATTTTCTGCATCAATTTCATGCAAGTCCAAAAAGTCTATCATTCGGATAATATGTTGCTGAGCTGATATACTCTTTGGTGTGCCATCGAATATAGGAATCTTTCTCTGATAATCAGCAGGCATAGGATCCAAATTGGCCAGCAAAGCAAGGGGTGAGAATCTGGCAGCCATGACTCTTGGTGAATTTGCAGTCAGCCTTGGAGATGTTGGGGGAGTATGTGTAACTGAGGTGTAAGGTGTGTGCAGAGCAGATGCAGTTTTAGGCGTGGAAACATAGGATGAAGGTGAATTGACTGTAGACTTTTGATCAGAAATAATAGGTTGCACAGGGATGGTGGGAATGAAAGGTGGTTTTGTAGGATCTCTAGAGGTGGATGTCGTAATGGATGATCCAATGGTAGCAGATGCAGTTTCTAGAAAATTAATGATATTCGTAACCTCAATTGTAGTTTGGAGCTGTCTTAAAATAAAATTCTCAATAGACTTATTAGACTTTTCGATTTGAAGAGCGGCAGCGAAATCAGGATTTGGAACTATAAAATCAAGAGCATTTTCAGACTTGGTTTTAAACAATGACAGTTCAAACTTTTCATCAAAAGCAAGTTCGTGAAGATATTCAAGAATTGCAGGACATGAATGGGATTTAATCACGGGAGTCGTAGAGCTTTCTTGATGTGAGAGTTTTCGAATCAAATTCGGATTTTCATAGACACGAGGCGGATTCAGATCTCGATTAGCTCTAGTATGTCTTCTTGAAGCCAGTGTGTTTTGTCAAAAGATCAAAGGCATATAAGTAATTCAGCCTATCGACTTCTAGACTCAATCATCCAAAGGTATAGAACGAACAAATATACTGGAGTGATTTTGCAAATCAAGTGCTGCATTCACAAGCTAACCAGAGATCAACTGAAGCAACGTTTATCTACTTCTACTTATGCATGGAAAAAGCGTTTCGAAAGCTACCTGGCATGACTTCAGACTCCGTCTAAGACTCATGAAACAAACACATCAACAAGCAAACCATTGAGATTTTTCTTCCCCAGTATGGTCGCCAATATGTTACCGCTCAAATCTACCTTAGGCTAAAATAAGGTAAAACTCAAGGCTACATCAAACCACGCTCAGCCTCGTAGCTAGCCCTACGAGGATAGGAGAGGGCTCTCTCCAGGTCAATCTCAGAAAAAGGTAATCGATGAGGCTCGAGATGACTAAATTGGTAATTAATTTTAGGCTAGGTATGAAGTACAACGATTTTGAAGTTGATTTTTTGGGGTTTTTGTTGAATCTAAGGGAAAGGCAATTTTGGGTGCAGGGATGAGACATAGTTTTTGCAGAGGTCTGATTGGGGCAAGGAAGGTGATTGTCTTGATGCTTTAAAAGTGAAAGAGATGGATAGATCAGACTGGTGAGGAGCTAAGGAGAGCAAGAAGCTTTCAAGGATTCTCCTTAAATAGATGAAAACATGGAAAATTAAACAAACTTAAAGGCAGAGCATAACAAATTATGGATTCTACCTTAACACTTCATTTGTTCAATTGCAGAAGATGAGAGAAGGAAAATGATACACATAACAACTTACAAATACTGAAAGAAGCACACCATCAACAAATGAATCCCAAACATTGCTTCAAAACCCTGGTCTTTCCTTGGCCAAAAATGGAGAGAAAATATGTACAATAGTATGCCAAAGCAATCCCAAATGTCCAACCCTGAAAATGACTTAGAAAATACATAATATAGGCAAGCCAACCCATTCCCTTATCTCTAGGGGTTGAGCTTATCATCCTAGGAGTTGTTTCAACCAATTCTAAACAAAGCACTGCAATCTAGGCATCCAAAACAACTTGCCTCTAAAAGAAGGGAAACTGACCATTCATTAAATTTTTACTATTTTTTTAATGAATCATCTAGAATAAGTAAATAAGTGAAAAAGTTACATCATTTACATCAAATTACATCAATCTGGGTCAAAAATCACATCAAGAGGTGAAACTGGTCATAACTGGCCGAAATTCTGAGCTAGAAGGTGAAAATTTGACCAAAAATCTCTATGCGCCGCACGCTTGAGCTCTATGCGTAGCGCGCCTTTTAGCCTACTTTTGGGGCACTTTTCGACATCAAAAGAAAGCTCACAATATCTAGTTGGAAAGCCCTAGATGTCTGCTATCTAGCCCAAGTGGAATTTCTCAATTTGGAGCTCATTTGCCCCTTCAAATTGTCATTCTCCCAGAAATACTTCTTGCTGGAGCAAAAGGTGGCAGCAAGGTGGTTTTCATGGTGTTTTTGGCCCTTTTGATCATCCAGAACTTGATGAAATGCCTTGGCCCTACTAGAGCATGCATAAATTACCAAGAAAAATCCAAAACTATAAAGTTTTCCTCCAGCAAGTGTCCCAATCATAAGCGCGCGCGTAGACGCACTACGCGTTGAGCTGAAAAACCTGTTTTGCAAGCCAAAAATTTCAAAATGACAAAAATTTCTCCAAAATTTCTCAAATTCGGAGCAAAAACCCTCCATCATGTGTTATGTCTAGCCAATGAAGCCTCGGCCAAAATTTGGAGTGGATTAGGCTTTTTTCGCCATTTTAGTGCTCTGCTCAACCACCTCTTTAGAATCTTCATTTTTGCTTTGCAGACATGCATACGAGCCCAATAATGATTTTTCATATGACGAAGCATGTCTTTGTCTCTATTGGCCTTTGCCAACAATTTCTCCAGATGAGTGTTAACATGGATGAGCATAGACTCTCGATGAGCCGGTGTCATATCACCCAGTCTCTTTCGGGCCAATTCTCGATCCTCACGGATTTCCCGCAGCTCATGAAGTGTATGTTCATCCTCTAGCTGTTTGTTACCCTGATCCAAGTAGTTTATCACCCACTTAGCCATCTACAATTTCTTTCTAAGTGAGTCATTCTCAGCCTTTTGCTCCTGGATGATCTCCTTTAGCTCCGAGCTAGGAGAGCTCGCATCAACATCAATGATTGTAAAATCCGTGTCCCGGCCTCCTGAACGACCCTCATCATGCATAGGCCTCTTGCCCCTATCCTGTATCTGTACCTATGCTGAAGAAGAAGGCGAGACCCCTTCCACATCATGTGGATATAATTCTCGCTCTACTGATGGAGTCAACGAGACCGCTTCCACCCCGGGTGGAGATAGTACTCGTCTTGTAGATGCAAATAAGGCCCTGTGGCCTCGCTGGTATGTCACATACAATGAAGCACTTATATGCTCAGTCTTAAGAATGTCTGGCTGGTGTGAAGGCTCTCCCTCATCATGAACTATCTCGGGAAGCAGCTGTGACGCTGTGAAGAAGTCACGGGAGATGAAATCCTCCCAAGTAATGCCCTGCTGTGTCGACTGATGTACCACTATGATTTTGATCAGCGCGTAATGATATATGCTTCTCTGATGATGTGCTGGGGTCTTCCTTTGTATTAAAGCCACCATCCTCTCTATGTTGCGATACATGAAATATGGAATGTTCATCATACGTACCCTCGTGAAATGCATCAACAAACGAACATGGTACACATAGAGACGTGAGAATCTGCCCTCGCAACTGAAATAATGAATGATGAGTTTCATCAATGGTGCAAACTCATCCCTCAGGAATCTGAAAGGAAAAACCATGCTCAGGTGTCTCATATGCCCAGGTTTGATGTATGGCTCATAGTAGAATTTGTCTAACTTCTAGCGTTTGTTTCATTCCTCTCCTACATTTGGTATCCCGGTGGCCTGAGCAATAGTCTCTGGTGACAAAGTGAAATTTACTCCAACAAGGTTTATACGGCCATCATGTAAATGTAGAACAAATAGATGAACTAGTTCACGATGATGCTGGGTTTGTGAGATCATCTCACAGTATTGGAAACATGACCGACGCTAAAAACAATCCATTGCAAGCGGGCAAGCCTGCAATTGAGCCAAAGAAGTAGGCTCCTCCCTGACATGCTGACCACTTTTGCCACTTTTGTGAGGCCTCTGTGGCACATTACCCTCAGCTGTAGAATCACTGTCATACTCTTGCTCATAAACTGAATCCGTCTCTGACATGACTTTGAAAACAAGATGTCTGGAGTATATCTGAAGACTTTGATTTTTTATAAATGGACCTGAGCCAACAGTGCCAAGCATGAGGGGAATAAGTAACACAAACCTTTCCGTCAGACTTATGGCATGCTCCTAACGAGTGAAAATGATCGAAACTGATGGGACACCTAAACATGAAGTGCAGAAAGAGTTTTGATCTCTGACGGAGGGATAACCAGACCAACTCTAATAGCCTGGATATCTGCGATCCCCACTTTTGGATGGTCATTAGAATTCTTAATGTACCATGTTAGTGTGCAATCCTACAACATGCTTACCAACATTTCCTTCTTTACATTGTCATCCACGATTCCTTGTGCTTCCCATACAACCTTTACTATGAACCAAAATTGGTCTGAATCTTTGTTCCCTACTCCTCTGAATATCAACAATTTTATCGCACTCACCATATTGAACTGTGGTGTGGCGTAGGTGGTGTGGGTGGAGATGGGGATGACGATGGTGAAACTAGTGGTGATGTAGGTGGGGGAAGTATGCATGAAATTTGTTGCTTTACCAGATTGATCGTGCTTCTTGGAGAAACTTTCATGAGCTATTCCTCACTTTCCCGATGTGGTGAAATCAAGGAGCTATTTTCTATTTCTGCACTTCCCTTATTTCTATAAAAATTCCCACTCTGTGTAGCCCCAAACATCAATTTATTTGCATAACTTGCTTTTCACACAATATTATTTTAATCCAAGTGTTTAATGATTTAATGTACTTACCTCGCAGTCCCTTGAGGAAGCATCGTTCTACCTCATTATAGCTAACAGTCGTATCTACCATGAACTCGGTGATTAATCCTCCTATAATTCGATCGAGCCAATGGTCCACAACACGCATGATCTTATCTTCTAATGCTTCTAGTTTGCACACCAATTCCAGAATCCACACAATCGGTTTATCGAGCCTACACCTTCCCTGACTATCTTCTAGCTTCGTGATCCACTCATACAACTCAAAGGAGAAGGATGCAAGGAAAATTTCATGGATTTCCATATATAAGTAGTGTTCCATCCAATGTTCCTTTGATACTCACAAATTCCTATTTTCCTGCATTGCGAACTCGTGAATCTTCCTATCCAACCACCCTTCAATTTATTTCTTTATTGGATTCCAGTGACACAAAATCAGACATCCCTTATGTAGATCCCAGTCCCAGCAATGGAACCACTTGTTGGCTTGTTAGGGCTTGATCCAAGTTCAGAGGTGATTTAGCCAAACAAATCCCAGTACTGCTAGCCCTTTCGGCAACAGTCCGCTGAGCATGGATTGAAGTCTCACCCTAAGTAGTATGGGAAGGTGCTAGAACTAGGTTTCTGCACCCTGGAGATGTCTGATGGTTTCAAGTAGTCAGTGGTTCGACACTGCGTGCATGTAGCTATGCGCACTTACCCGTTCCTCATAGCTTGAGATGCTGCCTTCATGTAGCCCTACTCGGGGGCCGAGCAGTGTTATTACCCAAGTCCTTACTAGTAGCCTGATATTATTTGATTAATTTAGCTTATTTGTACACTTTTGGCTATACTTATCGATATTCACAATTCATACAAGTGCGCAAGAAATAAACATTACAATTGCAAATGAGATCAAACATGTAATAATTCAGAACTGATACACAAAATTTTTAACAAATCTTTTCTTTATTATTTGTTTCTCGGTTACAAACTCAACTCTACCCTACGCACTCAGCTGTAGGGGTCGGTGCACTCAGTTGCAGACTCTACTAGGCCTCTACGCACTTAGTTTTAGAGCCTCTTCCTACTACTACGACCCAAGACACACTTAGATTCTTCTGCTATGCTTCACTATCTCCTTCTATCCATCCTATTCTATCATGATATTTACAACTTAGAGCCTCACTCTATTTATACAATCCCATGGTCCATGGACCATGGGTAGGCCAACTTTACATTCAAACTTAGGGCGGACAACCCTATGACTCTAACATACTTTCCACGCCCGCAATTCGTGGATAGTTATATTAATATACTCAAAACTTGGGCTTTGAGCCTGAAAACATGCTGTGGGGGGATCCCATGCCCAACATTATGTACTAGGGGCATTAGAACCAAATCTCTCTAATGGGTTCCTTGCTATGTATCCCTTCCAGAACATTATTCTCCCTTCTGATGAGAATCTCTTGGAAGTCATGACCTCTTATAGGTCTTGATCAAGGAATCATGAGCATAGTTGCTTGTCTTGTTTCAAGCTCATTAAAAAATGAAACAAGGAACATGACGATAGTTCCTAGTCTTGTGTCAACCTCGTTAAAAAAAATGAAACAAAGAGTATTAGCATAGTTCCTTGTCTTGTGCCAAGCTTGTTAAAAAATGAAACAAGGAATATGAGGATGGTTCTTTTACTGTGTCAAACTCATTAAAAAATGAAACAGGTCCCAGAGCATAGTTCCTCCTCTTATGTCAAGCTCATTAAAAAATGAAAGAAGGAATCTGAGTAGAGTTCCTTGTCTTGTGTCAAGCTAATTGAAAAATGAAACAAGCCCCCTCGAGTCTTTGATTAGAACTCGTAAAATCCTAGTTGAGTCTTTCACTTGATCTCGTAAATGAACCTTCATTCTATCCACCTGATAACCATGAGTAGTCTACCTAGGTCAATGTAATGAAGCCTGGGGGCATGCACCTAAAAATCGAGTCATCATGCTGGGGGCATGTAAACCAATCCCAAGCATAGTTTTTCATTTCAAGCTTGTGTAAACATGAAACTGAATCCAAGCATAGTTTTTCATTTCAAGCTTGTGTAAACATGAAACTAAATCCAAGCATAGTTCCCTATGGTTCAAGCTTGTGTAAAAATGAACCCATACCCAATTTATCCCTCGTGATTGCCATTCTATCAGCCTCTTCCATCATATGAGCCTTGGTTTTTCTCCTTGCATCGTCACTATATGCTTGGCTAGTCATACGCTTTCACTTGGTTGTTTTACCCATTTTGAGGAACAGTTGCAATGAGTGGTCTTATTAGCCAGCCTCTTCACATAAATCAACATGTTTTGAGAAATTCCAACATCACCAGAACCAATTGCTATCCTAGACACCACTCGTTCCTTTAAGATGAGTGACCTTTAAGCTCTTTTCTAACTCATAAAAAATGAAAAGAACACCGAGTATTTTCCTTTTTGACTCGATAAAAGAAAATAAAAACAGGGGGTATGCTTTCAAGCTCTTTTCTGACTCTTTAAACATGAAAAGATTGTCGAGCACTTATCCTTTCCAGCTTGTAAAGATATTGGAAATAATCTACTCAGTATAAGATTAACCCTTTTCCAGACTGCGATAGATTACTTACGAAAAAGGAATACATTGATTGAACATGGTCAATAGGTTCTCTCTTGTATTTTTTTACACTTTTTCAGACTTGAGAGACAAATTAATGAAAAAGAACTTGTGGATTTTTCTTTTTGTCCCTTTTCAAACTGTCTAAACATGAAAAGGACCAAGTTCTCATTGCCGTGAAAATCATTAAAGCATCAAATAGTGATAAACCTATCCACCATGACAAGACCAAGTTTCACCTTCGCTAGACTCGTTAAAACATCACATAGCAATGGATTCACCTAAAGGGTGGAATTATACTACAAGCATATGTTATCCTCCTCAAGCTTGTTAAAAAATAAAGAGGTATTGGTCATCAATGATTGGGGGAAATGGGAAAAGGGATAAATCACTTTATGGTAGCAAGTCGCTCTTGAACATGACACTTTCACTTCATCTCTGTGACTATTTGGGTTGGGTTATCTTCTTGATGGTTATCATACCTATGGTTTATCACATCATCCATCACTTTGGTTTTGGGTCAATGCTACCAATTCATTCAATGTCGCTGACATGTTTAAGAGAAGTCACTTAGTAAAACTCCATCCTTTGTAATACTCATAAACCTTCATTTTCATAACCTCCATTCCTAAACCTTGTGTCATCAGTCCCATTCAATCTTCAAAATAATTACATTTGTTTCATGTCGTTGATGGGGGGATACATCAAGGCCCTCCTGTGATGAGTCGCTTCTTATCGACATCAACACATTATCCAAGAATTTGACTTAGAAACACCCTTCCAGTACCTTGGGACTTGCGTACATCAATGGGAAGTTTCTCGCTTCCGGTGATAGGTTGACATCACTAGCCTTAGACCGAAATACTTCATATGGTGTTTGACATCTAAAAGTTTATTCACACATGAAGAATGTACTAAAGTACCTTGAGAATCATTATCATTATCGATGACCTCTCTCGCATCTGTTAACAACTTACATTATTCGTTGGTAATCGGATGGAGTCTTCCCATGTTCGACTTTAGATCACATATTCACATGGTTAGACTCATACTTGAGCGAGCGATTGGACGAGATAGAAGACCCCATATCTAGTTTCATCCATCCGGGTTGCAATTCCAGGAGAGTACTAAATCATCTATACAATGGCTTTACATAGATGATCATCCTATCATGGGTCTATATCTGTAGATTACTATCTATGTACTTGTAATGAAAATTTTATATGCTGAGTATGGGTATGCCTTCCCTCATCAATTCATGAAAAAATTCAAAATATCATGATGTTATGTATTGTAATCGATGCAGGTCATCATCCTCTTTAGATCCTCTACATCACATCGTAAAGCATATCACCCGACATTATCATTTTCGACTTCATGCTTTAGGGGGGAAATTGTACAGGTCTATTTGGGCACATCACTCCCAAAATTCAAATCAGTACAATTAGGGCTCATCAAACCCTAATTCAATTGTTACATGCCCTAGACAATTCATCACATTGAATGCTTACATCCAAGAAGTTTATTAGCCTAAAGTTTTTCTTAAATACCTCCTTGGGACACCAATACAACCCCGATCAAGGGTAACTACACTGCAAAGCAGGAAGGCCAGGACTGCAGTGCACCTAGGCCCTCTTTGACTTGCGCTGGTGAGATTGAGCGAAATTTGCATAGAATTCTAGGAATATTCCTTGATTCTAGATCATTCTATAAGTATGCCATCTCTTATCTCCTCCTATGAGCTTGAAATTGGATAGGCTAAGGATCCATTAACCTCCTATCCTCTCAACCCTTGCTCCATGGAAAGTAAATCCAAGTTTGGAAGGCCATTCAATACCCTCATTTATAACAAAGCCACCTCCTTTTCCCTATAAATTGAGCACTCATCATAGTGATCAGGGGGCTAGAATCTTTAGTTTGTAAGGAAATTCTATTGGTTTTAGAATTGGGTTCATGTCAAGCAATGTTATGCTGCTGGATTGGTGTGCTTTTGATGTGGCGAGGGTTGGACTGAAGCTGGAGGGGTGGTACAGGATCGAACTGTATTGGGTGAGACTCTTCCTTCTACATTAATAATGATTTTATTCCTTTTCTCATATTCTTGTTCATATCTATAATGATTATGTGTTTCAATGTCTTTTATTCCATTGGTTTATAGTAGATAGATCATGTATTATTTGATCATTTGTTGTTTTTGTTTCTGTTGATACGGGTACCAATTGACCTGATTTAGTTCAAGTGGGAGTGACGGAAACAATTCAAAGGGGATTAAGGAAGTGAAAGACTACAAGTAAGTTCCTTCATCTCATCTATCTACTATAGGAAAAGGTTAAAATACTTTCTTTTTGTTGTTCTAGGTGTAGCTACCCACCTAGGGAAAATTTATTTATCTATAGATTCAAATTCCATATAACAAGAGAGCGCATTTTGAAATTGGAGGGAGTGTTTTGAACTGGTGTTGTGTGTTTGCCTTAAAACATTGTCTTTTCTAAGGGCATTGCACACCTGTTAAGAAAGGGCATGATTGACCAGATTGATGCGCGTTTGCGTTAAAACGTCCAAAGATTGCCTAAAGAGCACCACATCATCTCCAAGCTTCAAAATGTGTCACCATCATGCTCCAACAAACAACTAGTTTGAAAACACATCACTCCTCTCTTTCACAACTAAATTATATGGTGGTTCATTGTGTTTTGGTGTACTACTAAATTCAAAACCCTAGTACCAAAATCTCATTCCTAAATTTCATTTTCTAGCATCCAACTACCATTTCTAGATTTCAAAAATAACCCCCTGACCTCCCTCATATCACACATCCCCATTTTCATCTCGTCAATTTCCTCACACATTCCATACTCTCTACACCTACACTCCATTTCATCATCTCCCTAGGGTTTGACTCCAATAACTCATGGCAGAAGAAGAGAACAAAATTCATAATGAGGAAGAAAGACAGGAGAGGAGGTTATATAGAAAAGGAGGGAGAATCATTAGACATGAGCCATCCAATGCTAGAGAACTCATGGCATCTCCCATAACTGTGACAGGCTTTAAGCATGTGGGTTGTTTTGAGTTTAGTGAGAAAGTACAAAGGATCCAACATTATGCTGTGTTGACCAGATTATTCATCACCAACATTCATGACAACTAGGTAATCCTTGCTGGTGTCACCTTCACTATATCTCCTTCTACCATATCAGTTTCCTTTGGGATCCCAAATGTTGATGATAAATGGTTTAAACAAGGAGAATTGGATCATTTCTATTATGAGCCATATCTTAAACCAAGGTAAAAGAATGAGAGAAAGAGGATTTTTCCTTTCTCTTACCTCCTGTTAACGCTCAGGTTGTCCCTTGGCTCCTTAAGGGATCCGGCCGAGGTAACACCAGACCAATCTTTGGACTGTGGGTCCTAGCCTACATATAATCAGAGAGGGCTCTCTCTTCGTAATTTAGCTTTGTTTAGGGTGATCTTAATTTAGTTATTGAGTACAAGGGGTTTTTTTTTTGGTGAGAAGAGAATGGCTTCAAGTAGAGAGGTAATGCATCGTGCGATGAATTTCAAACCATTGGGCATGGAGTCAGAGGAGCAGGACTGCTCGTGTGTTTTTCTTGGTCACGAGGGGGATATGGAGTAGATAGCTGCTCATGAAACAATTATTCAGGTTAAAAAAGGATAAAGTGGAGGTCAGAGATGTAAGGCAACTAAGATATCTTTGATCCGGCTGACCGAGGTAAGGTGGATGGATTCTATCTAGGAACAATTAAGATTTCCTAAATAACAATCATACATGGGTGACAAATAACTAATATGCTCCATGAGGTATTCATATTAAAGCTCTTAGTCAGAACAAAATACATGTAGAAAGTTTGAAAAAATTTAGTGTAAATTGTTGTAAGTCCAAATTGTAGATTAGTCCTCCTTTTTGCAATCGAAAATAGTGAATGGATTCTATCTAGGAACAATTAAAATTTCCTAAATAACAATCGTTCATGGGTGACAAAGAACTAATATGATCCATGAGGTATTCATATTAAAGCTCTTAGTCAGAACAAAAACATATAGAACGTTTGCAAAAATTTAGTGTAAATTGTTGTAAGGCCAATTGTTGATTAGTCCTCCTTTCTGCAATCGAAAATAGTGATAATGAAACCAATATATGTGAATTGATATTATACAGGCAAGAGATGTTTTATTAGTCCATATGACAGCGTGAGAATTTGTTGATCATCCTTCAGAATTTTTAAAAAAGAAAAGGAAAGCATAGTGGACAGTCCATTATCTGATCCTTTGAATAATCTTTGATCTCTCAGCCAACAAACTTTTAATGATACAACGCAAACCAGCCGGATTGGAAGTTTTAAGGAGATGAGAAGCACACAAGAAAATCGTTATTTTAGCATATCAACATGAAGGTGAGAAAAGCTCTGTCTTGGAGCTGATAAAAATGTCTTGCATAAATGCCAGAAAATGGGCGGATTCACCGAGATAAGAGGCAAAGGGAATCAACATTCATTACCAGTTCAAAAGAAAACATAAAAAATAGCAGACCTTGAGCATAGAGTGTGGCTCAGCAAATTCTATACTAATCTTTCTATCTGCTATTTAGATGGCGATATGAGCATATCATGAGCGTGAAACATAAAGAAAAACAGAGATGAGAGGCACTTATTGAGTTATGTGGCAGGTTTGGAATTCCGTAAGGCCCCCTTCAAACAACAAGACACAGCACACAGTCCATTTCCAAAAAAAACTCCCGCAGTCTTTGATTAAGGAATCATACTAGATGTACATCACCAATCTCTATCAGAGTTTATCGACCAATTCTTACTTGTTTCTCCCCCTTAAGACTGATTATGGGGTGGTTTATATAGTGAAATATTTACAGCCTTCCCTTGAACAGGTGTCATAGGGAAAATATCAAACAAAAATATCTCTAGATCATATCTGGAAAAATATCTATGAATTAAATGTCTTTAACTCATCGTTGGGCTGGGAATTAATACATATTTATCTAAATAGAGTTACGCTAAGGTAGCTGGCAGCTTAATTTATATAACTAAGGGTTGGGCTTTAAATACTATTGTCTGTATCCTTCAGGCGGTTCTGCTACTTTTATGTGGCTTCAAGATTTTTTAATTTGCGCTGGTGAGCTTTGATGGCTCTCAGCTGCTCTATTTCTCTTTGCGCTATCCCTTTGCTACCGTCTAGCTTCGTTTTTTAAAGTCCCCTGCTGATATTCATAACTGATACTCTTTGTCGGTTTGCTGAAGTTGCTTTCGCTGTCGTATCGGGCATTTGCTTTCCTCTCAAAACACTTCAAACTGTTCAATCACCCCTGTCTTATCTACTGTGATCATTAATACAACCTCCAGGTGTATTAGTTTGGTTTATCTGTCTGTGACACAGCAAGCACCTTAAGATATCTTTAAAAAATAGATCAGGCATCCAGGTTGCCCGCTTACACCAACAGTCAAATTTAATTTTTGAGCATTTATATTCAGATCCTTAGTAGAAGCCATCTGTGTTTGTGAAGGTGCACCTGAACCACTCTTATCATACTGGTATCTTATGAATCCATCCACAGGTTCAATAAGTGGCTCCCAAGAACCATCTTTTCGTTATATGATCTTGCCATCAATGACAAATTTAGAGTAGATTTTTAAGTTGCCAAATTTTCCATGTAAACTGAGTGTTATCCCAGTCAAAGAAACATTCAACAATGGAGCCATCAAGTCTCCAAAATCATCAAACAGAGTCACAGGTGGCGACTTATTTTTTTTAGAAGACAAATGCGTATTTTTCGGCTGAGTCTTGCCACTGTATGTGTGCATTTTTCAGCTGTGTCTTGCCACTGTATGTGCGCATTTTTCAGCTAAGTCTTGCCACTGTATGTGCGCATTTTTCAACTGAGTATTCCTACTGTCCAAGCGCACTTTTCAGCTGAGTATTGCCATCTAAAGACAACTGTTGTGACTGTAAACCTACTCTTTTACCATCTTTCATGTTCATTTTCATAGATGATGGACAAACATCATGTTTATCAATACCTGTCTCAAATTTTGAATTTTGGAAGCGACCTTTGCGGGTGCAGAGGCACTGTGAATTATGATTCCATTCCATTACCTTCTAGACATACATCATTGGAAAATGTTTTTCCTAAAACAAGTGGTTTTACTAAAACTAGGACATCTGCAGAACGCAACTCTTTCATGAATGCTTTTCCAAACAGAAATTCCAGTGTCTGAGCTCCTCCCTTTGTCGTATTGGCAAATGGAGGATATGATGTTCCAACAATTCCATTAATAGACGTTCTAGATTCTGAAGGGCATGCATCAGCAGCTCGATAGTGTTGAATGGCTGCATCAAGCATGTTTGTGTTATGATATTCATATCTACTTTCTTTTCATCTTTGAAAGCCATAGGTTTTTGAACAATTTCTGGCATTGATCTTGGAGCATCCAAGCCAATAAATTTATTAGGCATTTGTGATCCAGTTAAACGTGTTGTAAAAAATTGATCAAAAACAGGTGATGGAGCAGAGTTTCCATTGCTTGGTGATCTTCTAAGAAAAGATGACCTCTCGTCATTGGATAATTTACCACCAATGGAGTCACTCTGCCCAGAGAATGAACGACCAATGGCTATGTTTCCTGAATCAAACATATTTTTCTTGCTTCCAGAGTCAAAACCACCTCTAACACTTGAATTTCCCTCCTTTTCCAAGACACTTCCATAATCAGAAATCAAACTACCAGAATATTCTCCATTGTCCATGGCATTTGACATGGGTTTTGCCTTTAACACCAGGATATAAACCAATCAAGGATAAACATGAAGAACATCGTATCACAACCCATTCTATAGTATCTGAAACATCAGGAGGTCCCATCATAAATCCATTTCCCAGATAAAAGCTTCCTGTAGTTGTCCCATCTTTCTGAGGTTCTAAAGTGACTCGAAGGTGGTGAAGAGATACATTCTCTGAATTGTTATTGCCACAACAATGTAGAGCATTCTCGATTCCATATGAACTAAAGATGTCATGAGAACTTGGTAGCAAGTCAGAAGCAGCAGCAAGATAATCCTTCCTGTCATTCTGTATGGGATTTCCCAGTTTTGGAATTCTATGAAATTGCTTCTCTAAAGGTTGAAAAGTTGCCTCAGCAACACTTTCTGACAAACGTGTCTCAATAGGACAGGGACCAGAAGAATCAGAAGTTGGAATATCCATTTCATTTTTCTTCGCAGATGCCATAGTTTCCAATTCCTGATCACAGATGGAATTAGCAATTTTTGTCTTAGTTAGCCCAAGCAAAGAGCCTGAAACATGGACATGGTTATTCTTATAATCTTCTTTCTTCTCTAATTTAGCTATGCCATTACGCCCAACATCATGCAAATTTCCAACATTTCTTATAGCATTGTGACTTGAAAGACATTCCCACTCCTATTTCCACCCTCTTTGATGCCTTAGAGGTTCTTTGATCTTTAGCTGAAGCAGCTGGCCTGGAAGAAACCAGACATGATGGTTGTTTGACCAATACTTTCTGTTGCAATTCTGCCATGTTTTTGTCTCGGTCATCTAATTTTGAATCTGCAAGTTCCAATTTAGTGCATGCCTGCTGAAGATCCAAATTGTTATTTTCATTCTCCTCCATAAGCCTTGAAATTTTGTCTTCATGCACTTTGATGGAATTGACTATGGGACTTTAATCTGTTGAGAGCACTTCATTTGTCTTTTGAGATCCTCTATCTTTCTGTCCTTGACTTTTATAACATCGAGAAGAACTGCTTTGATTTAGCATCATCTCTTTCACAACCATTAAAAACAGAACTAAAGGTTGATAGTCCGTTGTAGTAGTAGCAGAAAATGCTAAGCTAGTTATGGTTATATTTCAGCCAATGGAGGGGATATGTATTTAGGGGGATCTCGTATAATGTTTTTAGTATGGGGAGGGAAGAATAACTGGGATTTAGATAATAAGTTAGAAGTTAATATGTAATCTGATCAGAGAATGCTAAGGATAGGAATATTAGGCTTTTGAAGGGGAAACAAGACTTTTTAAGTGGATTAGGGGAAGTTAGCAAGTGTTTTGAGGGAAAAAGGGAAATTCAGGCATGCCTCGCTTGAGCTCCTCCAAATTGAAACTGCCTTATGCTTGAGATGCGAATGGATATGATGCTTGAGAACATAAAATGAAATGGATCCCAAGCCATGATTCTGCCACCACAACGCTACCTACCCGGCCTACTCTCCTAACATTTTTTTCTTCTCTTGGTTTGGGTGCCCTTGAAGTAGCATACCCAACCTTTCAACCTTTCTTTCAGCTATCCTCCTATCTAAATCGACCCTTGTCTCTTCCAGGGCTCAGATTAAGCTTATGAGCGCCCTGGTTTCTCTACCTATTTACCAATCCGCCAAGTTTTAAGCTTGTTTGGCCAGATATTCATCTCTATATTCTAAAGCAAGCAATTGAAACCCAGAGAAGCCAAGTTTAAACTGTTTGGCCTTCCCTTGAATGAACAACTCTTCAAAATTTGAATGACTTATCTAAATGAAACTTTCTAGAAATATGGAACCTTTGCAGTAATAAAAAGATGACATATTTGGCATGCAAACCGTCAATCATGAAATATGAACCCCTATTGCAATAGGAGGCTTACAATGGCTCCACTTGGGGATGGCCTTTTCTTGTGAAAATCCAAGAACAGTAGGTCAGACTGCCTTGATCATCTATTGTCGTTGTAGACTGCAACATTCCTTGGTTGGCCGCTAAAATGACTTGATTCCTTGAGGCTCAGACATGGCGCTCTCATGAACTAAATCGTTGCGCACATATAGCACTGCCTGCTTTCTTCTGCGTGCTTATTTCTACATGTTTCTCTATCTGAGTACTACTTGAGTACGGCTTAAAAACATGTCACAAAAACTGGAGTTTTGTCCTATTGAAAAAAGGTTGCTAATGAAAAAAAATTGAAGTGCTCCTTTCTTTGATACTAGTGACTGGAAAAATTGTAAGCTGAAGAAGTAGAATGTGGTATAGAGAAACAAGTACAATATTGAGTAGCCAGATTGCAATAGTCGCAATCCATTTTCTGGGCAGGCCAAGAAGAGTACTACCAAAAGGAAAATAGATGATATGAAACTCTTGACAATAGCATCCACACCGAGTACTTCTGGCCAAAGTAACAAAATTTGACAGTGTGATTCCATCTCTTACAGTAGCACTGCCCTTCTCACTACAAGGAGTGCCAAGATGAAATTTTCTCATACATAATCTGACATAGAACTTGAATTCACTCTAGAAAAGCAGCACTTGTCCCTGCACAAGTTACAAATACTTGTACATGTCCTTTACTTTTATCATCATTCAGTTGATCACAAATGTCAATGGCAGTATTATATAATCATCTCTATTCATTCTGTGTTTGCAAGTAACAAGAAGCTTACAGAAGCCAAATCACACAATCATAGTGGTAGTGAATAAGTCAATCTGAAGATACCATCTGAATTTCCTGTAAAGCATCAATTACATGCATTCTCCTGCCAACCAACAACTTCCTTCAAGACGAGCCCCATAAAAGGAAATTTACACCACACAATAGTTAACAGCATGGATCAAAATGCCATTTTTATATTCAATATATCAAATGATAAACAAAGCTGGTTGCATCGATGCAATTTTGGCAAGAACCATGTCGAAGGCACACTTTCTTCTAAATTTAGAAGTCATCTAGGAACTTCTGCCAAGACATAAAAATGAATTCAAAATTACAAAGAACGGAATCGAATACAACAAATGGTGGATCATTACTTGCGAATATTTGACAACCACTAGGTAATATGTCAAACACTTATCTCAATGTTGCAAGGTTGTTCTCCAGGCTTTTCTCTATTGCTATTCTTCCTGCCCCAAAAAAATATCTTTGAGAAGCTTGCTTTGTCAACCCTTGCGCTCGCTGCCTCTTTTTGTTCAAGAGAGGAATCAAGGACACCTTCCAACAACCATTTAAGCTCAATACCTCAAGTTCTGGGAAACCTCCAGCTATGGCTATCACTCCTCTATCTGTAACTGCCTGCTCTTTCATTATTCTAGAAACTGTGCAACTAAAACCTTCAACTCTCAGCTCCTTCAGTTTAGGACAAAACCGACCTAGCTGAAGTAAAACATTATCAAACACCGTTGGAAGAGCGTGGAATGCCACAAAGTATAACTTCTTCAATCCCAGTGAGTAGAAGTTCCTTGTTCCTTTCGTGTGACAAATCTAGGGTTTCCAGATTACCACACCAGACTGAAATAGTATGCCAGCTTGTGTGGAACACATTTTGTGCATGTAAATGATGTAATTGATGGCCAGCATCCTTTAATAGTGCAGAGAATAGAGCTGTACTAAAAGACATAGAGTGATGTGGAGAATGGTAAAGACGCAAGGAGGATAAACAACATGGAACCAAAGCACCATATGACTCTGAACCTGAAGGATGAGATGCATAATCCTTGTTTTTTCAACGCCTCCTAAACCTCATCCTCCTTCCATCTGATAAATCATCCTCATCTTCACTAGAGTCGAGAGATTCATCGAACTTTGATGACACCACAGACAAGTGCTGCAATTGTTCAAGAGACACAAAGATATGTCCAAGTTCTGGCCAACCAATGGCATCACTAGATAAATCAAGGATTTTTATGGACATTTTCAAATCTAAAAATCTATAGAGACATTCTTTTGATATTTGTACACAACCATCAAGGTCTAACTTCTGAATATTTGGGCATTTATGGCTCACAGCATCAACAATACCATCACAAAATGATGGAATTTTTGAGTGAAATTGGCTATCCACATGAAAAAGCGAGATTGACAAGGTAATCTGGAAGAACTTTAGCAATAATTTCTAGGTCAGTTGAGGTAAGGAATTCACATGAAATAATTGACAGATCCTTGAGATTTGGGAATGATACTATCAGTGAAATAATTCGATCAGTGTCCAGCTTGAATCGATTCAAGCTAACTTTCTCCAAAGAGTTGGAATGTCCCGAACATAGTCTTACAAACTCTCTCTCATTCATTGATCCCCAAGGCCGGTCGTAGCAACATAGAATGGAAGGCACCAGCTCTTTAACCATAGAGGACTTTGTAACGCACCGCCAACGACTGTAGACTAGAGCCAGCCGAGAAAGAAAATCTCGAGTTGAAATGTGTGAAAAAATGGAGAGCAGCGTATCATCAGAAAGGCTTCCCGTGTCGGCCATCTTCTCACCAAACTCTGCACCATAGTGATTCCTCTTCCTTTCAGGCATCCTTTTTCATCATTGGTGGAAGTAACATTTTTTGTTGAGCAAAGATAAAATTCACATCGTGTGCAAAGTTCATGACCATAACCTTCAGCAGCAACAGTACAGTTGCATTCCAAACAAACTGCCCAATGTTCACTATCTTCACATGCAGAATCCATTGCTTGCAATCCATGTTCCCTCAACTGGTATCCACCCTTTACAATTCAGAGTGGTTCTACTAGCACCCCGAGCCAGCAGGATCTGGCAGCACTGTATGTTTCCTCCACACGCTGTATAATGTAGAGGAGTGCTTCCAGCTCCTATCAAGTCCATTGATGTGCCATAGTGAAATGTAACAGCTGATACACTTGCATTTAGATCAAGTAGCAATTGTACCCAGTCAAAATGTCCATTCAGGGTAGCCATGTGAAGAGCTGTAATCCCACCATCTGCTGCTCTGTTCAAGATTTCATTGTTCTCCACAATTGTAGGACCACGAATCAACCAAAAGTATAGAAGCATTCTTGTGTTATTTTGAAGGAGATATGGTGTATATCGCCTTACATGTGCATTCCCAAGAGGACTATACTCTTCAACCTGATGGTTTCCATGACAATCATCTGATCTAAATCCATCCAACATATCCTTGATCATCTCATTGCCTCGAACAACAACCTGCATTAGTGCTTCAGTAAGGTTTAAATTGAGCTGGGATAATGAGTCAATATATATATATATATATATATATATATTTGTCATGGGTGATGTGCTCAACAGGCCATTGAGTTTGATGTATGAATCAGTCTTGCTCATCACCAACAACACTTATCTCTAAATAAGACTTATGACCTTTTTTTGATCACACCAAGGTTAATTTGAGGCATAAGCCTAGTTTGATAAGAGCTAGAATACATGGACTGATACCAGATAAGGAAATGTGTTCGGATGTGTCAAAAAATTTGAAGGGCAGTTTGCAGACAAAGAGGAAACAAAATTTACAAATATCAAGATTAGCATTAACCTATTTGCACACCAGAGAAAGCTCCTCATGCCAAATTTGGAGCTGATAGTTCCACGCCAAAGCAAACAGTCATCTCAACAAAGCAATGAAACGTAAATGGTACCCTTGTGTTTTAGCAGGTCTGAGAGTGGTGCATTTTGAGGTCCAGGATCTATATATAATAATTACCACTGCAAATGCCATTGACCCTTTTTACTCTAGGTTACAAATGAGTGGAAATGAGGCGCTTTTTTGAATCTGTGGATATACAAAAATAATTGTAAGCACCATCCACAACAGAGGAGTTAAATGGACAGTAAAGGAAAGAAAGCAGAGATGCTGAAGATCCATTCGATAAATGTGGAAAAAGCAAATGATAGCATCCTTGAAAGAATTGTATTGACTGCGGCAGCATTTTCCACCAGCAACTAAGTTTCTAACATGTGCTTTGGATAGATTTGCTTGAGTTCCACCTCTTTTTTTTGAATTTAGATGATGAAAGAAGGATGGTGTGGAATCAATCATTTCCTTCCTTTAGAATTTTTTTAGAGGAGCTTATCAAAAAATAAAAACCTTCAAAAATTTCAGATATTATACCCTGTGAGAGAGCTTCAACAACATCTTCTTGAGAATTTTCTTGCTGGCCTGAAAAAGGTTTTCACAGGGTACAAGGTCTGAAATACGATATTACCATGTACTGATGGTCCTCAAACAGAATCTAGTTCACCAAATCTTGTGACAATTGTTTCTTTATGTATCCAAAATGTGAACTTGGTGTCATTTGTCAGGGAGACATTGTTTCCATAACTTTTTGGTTCGAAGTAATCGATTGCTTATATACAAAAAAACAAAATGACAAAAACACGAAAGTTGTCATATGTACAAATACTAATCTAAAAATACATACATGGGCATTGTATCCTTTAAAAGGGATCTCGATAATGTTTCAACATTCGGCCATTGATAGGGCCATCCTCCATTGTGCTGTCAGCTGCGGTTTTGAGAAAATACATGTTATTACCCTGCACAGCGCTAATGACAAATGGGCCTTTCCATAAAAAATCGAACTTTGCATGCTTCCCCTTGTCTTCTCTTCGTGAGTCCCACCTCAAAACTTTGTTGCCAACACAGAAATCCTCAGCCTTAGTCCTCTTGTCAAATATTTTCTTTAGCTTGTCTTGTAAGATCTGAGCTCTGTTGTAAACTTGCTCTCTAGTTTGCTGAAGATGAATGGTCTGGTTAATTCTTCGTTGAATATCATTTGGTTCAGCTTGGATTTTCTGTAGTATCTTGATAATAGGAATGCCCAGGGAAGATGGAAATATGGCCTCCACACCATATACTAACTCATAAGGGCTCATCACAATGGACCTCTTGGTTGACAATCTATCTGCCCAAAGGGCATTGATAAGTTTTTTGTGCCAGTTCTTCTTGTTTTCTTCTAGAATTTTCTTGATGATATTACTCAGGCTTTCGTTGGAAGATTCAGCCAAGCCATTGCCTTGAGGATAATAGGTTGTAGAGTGGCCCAGGGTGATGTGGAGTTTATGGCAAAAATTAATCATTTTTTTGGATTTGAAGGCAGCGGCGTTATCTGTAATGATTTTCTCAAGGCAGCCAAATCTAGAGAGGATATTGGTTCCGAGAAATTGGATAATGGTGGAGTCATTAGCTTGCCTACATGGTATGGCTTCAATCCACTTGGTTAAATAGTCGGTGGCTGTAAGAATCCATTTGTGCTGGCCTGAGGAAGAGGGATGGATTTCTCCAATGAAGTCAAGACCCCATTGTTGGAAAGGTTTTTCGGTTGAGATGGGTCTAAGGGGCAAGGGAAGCAACTTTCTTTTGCCTTTGAAGATCTGGCATTTGTGGCATGAGGCAGCAAACTTTTTTACATCTGCAAACAAAAAGGGCCAATAGAAACCCGCCCTTAAGATCTTGTCAGTAGTGGACTTCCAATATAAATGCCCTCCACTGTCCCCTGCATGGAACTCCTTCATAATATGGTCAGTTTCATTGATAGTTAAACAATTCAACAATATTCCTTCATGGTTTTTCCAAAACAAAGCACTATCTATGACACAAAATTTTGACACCTTCATTTGTAAAAATCTCTTTTTGGTCTTGGACAATCCTGGAGGAGCACACAGGTTTAACAATTTGTAACAAATATCAGCATACCATGGGGATTGCAAAAAGGTCTCACTGATCTGTTGAGTCACTAGCTCCTGTTCATTGTCCAGCTGGTTAATGTCTAAGGCTTGCAAATTGGTTTCAGATAGCAGTTTGGCTAAAACTTGTCCCTTTATGAGCTTAGTGGGTCTTATTTCAATGTCATATTCAAGGATATTGGCAATCCACTTTCCTATTTTGCCTTCTAGCCCCTCTTGAGTTAATATGTCTTTTACGATAGCATGTGGGACATAGGCGATCACATGTGAATATAAAATGTAAACTCAAAAATCCTTGATTGCCTTAACGAGAGCATAGGCCTATTTCTCCATGATTTGGTACTTCAAAGGGGCATCTCTAAGCGCTCTGCTAAAGAATGAAATTGGTTTTTCATTTCCTTGGTCATCCTTTTGCAGAAGGACAATAGCTATCGTGTGATCTGAAGCAAAAGAAAAGATGATAAAATCCTTATCAAGTTGCGGGCTTGTGAGGACCAGAGTATGGGTTAGTGCAATTTTAATACTCTCAAATGCTTGCTTGGCCTCTAGAGTCCATTTCACCTTGGAATCTTTTTTTAACATGTTGCTTAACAGTCTTAATAGCTCAGCTACGTTTGGGATAAATCTCCTTAGGAAATTGATTTTTCCAAGGAATGCCTGCAACTCTTTGATGTTTCTCGGATAAGGGATTTGCAGAATGGCTTGGATTCTTTCTGGATCAATTTTGATGCCTTCTTTTGAAATAATATGGCCTAGAAGCTTGCCTTCCTCAAGGCCGAAGAGGGACTTCTTGGGGTTTAAGGAAATGGCATATTTTCTACATGTCATGAATACTTGCCTGAGGTGCTTAAGGTGCTCTTGGTCAAATTTGGAGAAAGGGGTTAGGTCGTCGAGATAGATAACCAAGAAATCATGGATTTCCCTGGAAAATGCAATGTCCATGGCTCATTGAAAGGTAGCACCTGCATTCTTTAGTCTGAAAGGCATATTCACATATTTAAATGTTCCCCACGGTGTTGTAAAGGCTGTTTTGTCTTAGTCATCTGGGTGAACAAGTATTTGATTGAAACCTGAAAATCCATCTAGCAAAGAGATTCTGGATGACCCCACTACTCTTTGGAGAATGTGGTCCATTTTGGGCAATGGGTAGTGGTCTTTGAGGGAAACTTGGTTCAGATTCCTTAAGTCTACACAAAGCCTAATCTCACCTGTCTTCTTTCTTGTGGGAACAAGATTGGATACCCATTCCAAAAATCTAATGGGTGCTATAATGCCAGCCTCAAACATTCTTTTCACTTCTTTTTCAATCAAAGGGAGAAGGACTGGATTGATTCTCCTTAGTTTTTGTTTGAAGGGCTTTTGATTTGGTTTTAGCGGGATGGTATGTTGAATAAACGAGGTGTCATAGGACTTCAAGTCCTCATAACTCCAAGCGAATACATCTTGGAACTCTTTGAACAGGTCAATATACTTTGGATTTTGATCAGGTGGCAAAGATTTGGACATTTTGATCATTTTGGGCTTCTCTGCTGTTCCAATATTATAGTCTTCAATTGCAGTATTTTGAGGTTGTATTTTTGGTTTTTTGGGGACATCGTTTGCATCAAAGATGTCTTCTAATGGGGTGAGACCAGCGGGTAAGAAATTGTCCTTTAAATCAATGATTTCAGCCTCTGTTTAAGCTATTTCTCCTAAGTGTATCTGCCTGAGCTCTTGCATGTTTTTGGCATCAAAACTGGTTGGGCATAGCATTTTCTAGCCTCTTCAGCTGTTAGGGTTCGCTGATTTTGGGTTGTCGTTTGTTGTTGGTCACCCATGGTATCCATGTCAATGTTTAATTTTGAAAATTCTTGCTGCATAGTAAAAAAATTGTTAATTTGTGCATCGTCCTCAAAAACTTGCCAATCTTTAATATTGTTAGGGACAACAGGCCTATGCTTTACCTCAGCAGTGAAGTGGTGATTGGGCTGAAAAGGGAGCTTGCAAGTGCTAGAGAAAGTGGCTAGACTGTGAGCATGGATGTTATGGCTTCTCAATATCTTGGCAAGCTTAGATTCAGTAAAGTAATTGAGTACTTCTGTGGAAGTAGTCCTATAAGCTCTCAACTTGTTGTTATTGGTGACAAAGTTGCCTTTCATTTGTTGGATTATTAAGTCGGAGTCACCTAGAATGGAAATTTTTGTAGCCCTGAGATCTTTGATGAGTTTAAGGCCTAAAAGGAGGGCCTCATACTCTACCATGTTGTTGGTGCATTTGAAATTCAATCTATAGGCATGACCCTCTGCATGGTCGTTTTCGTTGTTATGGATCCATACCCCTGCCCCTGCTCCTAGCTTATTTACTGAACCGCCAAACTCCAAATACCATAGGATTTCTTGGTCTTGACTAGCATTGGGAGTTGAAATTATCATTGGAGCGAGCATATTTGAATTTCCTATTTCAGGAGCCTCTCCTTGTGTGGTGGCTGCATTGTTTGTTTTGACAGTTTGTTGGGTCAGGGTAACCGATTCCTCAGTTATTCCTGCTTCTTGTTCTAAATCCAAAGGCTTATCATCAGTTGGGGGACTATCATCATTGAACAGAATAAATGAATCCATGTCAGAATGGATTGAGTAAATGGGAAAGTTTTGGGGATTTTCCTCACTACTCACCACATACTTCATCAGTGTTTCTTGATACAATCTCTTTGGTTGCCCAAAGGCTAAGATAGTGGCGTAAGAGAGGTCTAATTGAAGGGATCCTTGGACCTTTTCTCCCCAAGATCTTGACAAAAGCATCCCATACTTTGGTGGAATGTCAGCAACCACCATGTCCATCAGAATTGTTTTGTTGGGATACTGGACTAAAGACACACATAGATATTTGATTAAACCTAGACACTTGACCTGACTTGAATCGAAGGAGAATAGGTCTTTGTATGGTCTTGTGATATCAAGGTTCAGCTTTTACATTATTGCTTTGGGCATAAGATTGTGTGAGGCCCCCGAATCAAACATAGCATTGTGCAAAACTTTGTCTTGTATATGCAGGCTTACATAAAAGGGCAGAACAGTTCCATATGTTGGTTTTCCGTTAACCTCAGGACCAAATAACAGCTCAGGAATATCATCTAAAATATTGACATCATCTTTGGTCTCTGGCATTTGAAGTGTTTTTTGGATTTGCTACCTATACACATCATGTTTGGCAAGCTCAGAGAGGGGGATGGAATTTTTTAGTTTGCTTATTTATGCTTCTAAGCTAAATGGTTTCTCCAATGGAGTCTTTGTGTTGATGGTAGCTGATTTCCCCCTTTCAAGTGTATTTTCTGTGATTTCCTCCTGACTATCAGTGTTATGGTGAGTGCTACCTTGTGGTATCTCTGTTTTGGGAAGGTTTTGCAGAGTGCTATTCAAATTTTTTTTTGTGGGGGAAGATAGCACAGGCTGATCATTAGCAGACTGCATGTCTGTTATGTCTTCCATAGTTACTTCCTGTAGGTTTGGGATCGTGTCATCAGCTGGTTTTGTGATAACAATCGTGCCTTTAATCTTCTTGGGCTGTTTTGTTTGCTTTTGTTTGATGGGCTCGGGCACATCAATTGTTCTAGTCCTTAGTTTGTATTGCTTGTGCACTTCATACACAGCAGAGTCATAGCCTTGTTTGAAGTCAAAAGACTCTCTGGTTTGAGTCTGAAATTCACCAAAGTCTTGATCAGCTTGGTTTTGTTGGATAAGATGGCAGTCTTCTTGTGTTAAGAAAACCTTCTGTTCACTCTTTGATTCCACCCAGTTTATATGAGTATCTTCTAATGGCTCGCTAGATGTCGATGCCTCCGTGTAGTTCTCTTGGAACGAAGGTCTTATATCATGATCTGGGCTGGATAGTCCGGCGTTTGGGTTGTGAGTTTTCCTAAAATTTGGGTTCCTCATAGTGTTGGCTTGTGGTGCATCCCACGTAGACTTTCTCTCAACAGTTTCTATTCTATCTCCTAGTCTATGCATGCCACTGAGAATAGCATCAAGTTTTTGGTCTAGGGTTGTAGGTTCCTCTTTAAAGGTGGTTCTTCTTTCGGCTCTCGCTCTATTTCTCTTGGCAATTAAGTTTGCCTCTACGCTCACAGAAACGTCTTGCATCTCTGCCAGGCTTTGAGGGGCTCGTTCTCTTAACTGATAAGCCATGTCAGAATCAAAGCCATCTGGGAATTTATATAGAGGAAGATTAGGTGGAGGCCTAAGGTTCTGTGGGATTGCATTGTAGACATCGTTAAACCTTGCGCAGTAGTCTAACACAGCCTCCTGAGGGCCTCTTTTAATGGTGTCATATTCGGACAATATGTGCAATGGGTCTTTCTTCTTCTCCCATCTATTGATAAATGTGTGGTATAAGACTTCTGGATTTGCTACGGAATTGGCTGGGAGTGCTCTAAACCAAGGCCTGACATCACCTGTCAAACTTTGGACAAAAATCCTCATCCTCACACTATCGTCGTCGATTTCATAGCTCTTAAAGTAATCTTGCATTTTCTTTGTATGTTGAAGGGTCGTGCAGGTACTGGTGCCATCAAAATAAGTTATCTTAGTATGGTAGTCCTGAGGCATGGCCCCGCGGTTTCCAGGCAGCTGCAAAGGGGCATATCTATTAGCCATATTTACAGGGACGAGTGGAACTGCAGGGATGAATGGAACAGTTGGAACAACTATGATAATGGGAGTTGTGGTGGTAGTATGTGAAGTGAACGGAGGTGTGGATGAGGTGGATGGTGAGGTAGATGATGAAGTAGGGAAGACAAGGGATGAGTGAAAAATAACTGACAGGGGTTGAACTGCTACTTGGCTGAACTTTCTCAGGACTAGAATCAGCTAAATCTTCTCTTTGCTCTATCTTCTTGAGGTTTCTAGGGATTAAATTTGGATTTTCAGAAGTAGCTGGGGGATTTGGGTCCGGATTTGACCTTGTATTACGTGAATGCTTTTTGGGAGCCAGCTTCCAACTTGATAGTTGAAGTTATCTCAAAAGGTCCCCAGTGGAGTCGCCATTATGTTAACGCTCAGGTTGTCCCTTGGCTCCTTAAGGGATACGGCCGAGGTAACACCAGACCAATCTTTGGACTGCTGGTCCTAGCCTACCTGCAATCAGAGAGGGCTCTCTCTTCGTAATTTAGCTTTGTTTAGGGTGATCTTAGGCTAGTTATTGAGTACAAGGGGTTTTGTTTTTTGGTGAGAAGAGAATGGCTTCAAGCAGAGAGGTAATGCATCGTGCGATGAATTTCAAACCATTGGGCATGGAGTCAGAGGAGTGGGACTGCTGGTGTGTTTTTCTTGGTCACGAGGGGGATATGGAGCAGATAGCTGCTCATGAAACAATTATTCGGCTTAAAAAAGGATAAAGTGGAGGTCAGAGATGTAAGGCAACTAAGATATCTTTGATCCGGCTGACCGAGGAAAGGTGGATGGATTCTATCTAGGAATAATTAAGATTTCCTAAATAACAATCATACATGGGTGACAAAGAACTAATATGCTCCATGAGGTATTCATATTAAAGCTCTTAGTCAGAATAAAAAACATGTCGAACGTTTGCAAAAATTTAGTGTAAATTGTTGTAAGGCCAAATTGTAGATTAGTCCTCCTTTCTACAATCGAAAATAGCGAATGGATTCTATCTAGGAACAATTAAGATTTCCTAAATAACAATCATTCATGGGTGACAAAGAACTAATATGCTCCATGAGGTATTCATATTAAAGCTCTTAGTCAGAAAAAAAACATATAGAACGTTTGCAAAAATTTAGTGTAAATTGTTGTAAGGCCAATTATTGATTAGTCCTCCTTTCTACAATCGAAAATAGTGATAATGAAACCAATATATGTGAACTGATATTATACAAGAAAGAGATGTTTTATTAGTCCATATGACAGCGTGAAAATTTGTTGATCATCCTTCAGCATTTTTAAAAAAGAAAAGGAAAGCATAGTGGACAGTCCATTATCTGATCCTTTGAATAATCTTTGATCTCTCAGCCAACAAACTTTTAATGATACAACGCAAACCAGCTGGATTGGAAGTTTTAAGGAGATGAGAAGCACACAAGAAAATAGTTATTTTAGCATATCAGCATGAAGGTGAGAAAAACTCTGTCTTGGAGCTGATAAAATTTTCTTGCATAAATGCAAGAACATGGGCGGATTCACCGAGATAAGAGGCAAAGGGAATCAACATTCATTACCAGTTTAGAAGAAAACATAAAAAAATAGCAGACCTTGAGCATAGAGTGTGGCTCAGCAAATTCTATACTAATGTTTCTATCTGCTATTTAGATGGCAATATGAGCATATCATGAGCATGAAACATAAAGAAAAACAGAGATGAGAGGAACTTATTGAGTTATGTGGTAGCTTTGGAATTCCGTAAGGCCCCCTTCAAACAACAAGACACAGCACACAGTCCATTTCCAAAAAAATCCTCCCACAGTCTTTGATTAAGGAATCGTACTATATGTACATCACCAATCTCTATCAGAGTTTATCGACCAATTCTTACTTGTTTCTCCCCCTTAAGACCGACTATGGGGTGGTTTATATAGTGAAAGATTTACAGCCTTCCCTTGAACAGGTGTCATAGGGAAAATATGAAACAAAAATATCCCTAGATCATATCTGGAAAAATATCTATGAATTAAATGTCTTTAACTCATCGTTGCGCTGGGAATTAATACATATTTATCTAAATAGAGCTACGCTGAGGCAGCTGGCAGCTTAAGTAATATAACTAAGGGCTGCGCTTTGAATACTCTTGTCTGTATCCTTCAGGCGGTTCTGCTGCTTTTATGTGGCTTCGAGATTTTTTAATTTGCGCTGGTGAGCTTTGATGGATCTGAGCTACTCTATTTCTCTTTGCGCTATCCCTTTGCTGCCATCTAGCTTCGTGTTTTAAAGTCCCCTATTGATATTCATAACTGATACTCTTTGTCGGTTTGCTAAAGTTGTTTTCGCTGTCGTATCGGGCATTTACTTTCCTCTCAAAACAGTTCAAACTGTTCAATCGCCCCTGTCTTATCTCCTGTGATCATTAATACAACCTCCAGGTGTATTAGTTTGGTTTATCTGGCTGTGAAACAACAAGCACCTTCAGATATTTTTAAAAAACAGAGCAGGCGTCCAGGTTGCCCGCTTACACCAATAGTCAAATTTAAGTTTTGAGGATTTATATTCAGATCCTTAGTAGAAGCCATCTGTGTTTGTGAAGGTGCACCAGAACCACTCTTATCATACTGGTATCTTATGAATCCATCCACAGGTTCAATAAGTGGCTCCTAAGAACCATCTTTTCCTTATATGATCTTGCCATCAATGACAGATTTAGAGTAGATTTTTAAGTTTCCAAATTTTCCATGTAAACTGAGTGTTATCCCAGTCAAAGAAACATTCAACAATGGAGCCATCAAGCCTCCAAAATCATCAAACAGAGTCACAGGTGGTGACTTATTGTTTTTAAGAAGACAAATGCGCATTTTTCGGCTGAGTCTTGCCACTGTATGTGCACATTTTTCGGCTGTGTCTTGCCACTGTATGTGCGCATTTTTCAGCTGAGTCTTCCCACTGTATGTGCGCATTTTTCAGTTGAGTCTTGCCACTGTATGTGCGCATTTTTCAGCTGAGTATTCCTACTATCCAAGTGCACTTTTCAGCTGAGTATTTCCATCTAAAGACAACTGTTGTGACTGTAAACCTACTCTTTTACCATCTTTCATGTTCAGTTTCATAGATGATGGACAAACATCATGTTTATCAATACCTGTCTCAAATTCTGAATTTTGCAAGCGACCTTTGCGGGTGCAGAGGCACTGCGAATGATGATTCCATTCCATTACCTTATAGAGATACATCATTGGAAAATGCTTTTCCTGAAACAAGTGGTTTTACTGAAACTGGGACATCTGCAGAACGCAACTCTTTCATGAATGCTTTGTTGGCATTATGATGCATGTGTTTTACTTGATGGCAACCCTCTCATAGAAGATCATCTCACTTGTATACATTCAGATGAATCTACAATGCATGGGTTACCGGACAACAAAAAGGGATCAGATGACAGATCACAAGTAAGCTTTGCCATCGAGTCCAAAGGGCGAGATTGTTGGCATTATGGCTAAAGTGTTTTCCTTGATGGAAACCCATTCAGGTGATGGATCACTATACAACAGGACAATAGCAGAGATTGATGATCAGCTCTCAAATATTGAAGAAAATAAGGAGTACGCAGGCACACCGTACAAAAGATGCGGACATGCAGGCATGTCTTATATAAAGTGCATACATACCCACAAGTTACCCATTCATGAGGTGCATACCCCCAGTGCACACACTTCAAGGCAGTAAAGCGCGCACACGTGGGGTTCCTTATGTTTAACCCTTGGTATTTAGCTGACGGTATTGTGTTGTCATGGTTTTGGCCCGTGGTACTGTTTTATTTTATTATTATTATTGAGCCCATGATCCATGATTTGAGGAAGAGCTTGCCTATATAAAGCAAAGGAGATCATTTGGCTTGAGCATGCTTGGGTTGAATATCTTAAGAAGCTAGATCTGAAATTCTAGTGATGGGTTATGAGAGATAGCTAGATCTAAATCAAGGAGAAACATGAGAACTACAAATCGGATCTACTAATGGGTTGATATCTCCTTGGCGCATGTTCAGATCTGTAGATCTGACAGTTTGGGTTATTCTTGAAGTCTTGAAATTATCTATACTCGTAGGTACGCAGGTCCAATAAAAGAAAAGTGCGGAGATACGCAGGCACAGAAGCGTTGCAGGTGCGCAGATACACAGGACTAGAAGCACTACAGATGCGGAGGGGTGCAGGCATTTCATTGGACACAGAGCGCACGTACGTAGGAAGCCTATAAGGCGGAGTGCGCACGTACGCAGGGAAGCAGTTGGGAACAGTGCGTACCTGTACGCAGGCATTACATGGGTGAAGCTGCGTACTTCTCTTGAAGTCTATTTAGCTGTACATGTTTATCATTGCTGTGATTTGGGTTTTGAAGTAATGTCTGATGTCTGATATCATGTTCTGATAACAACAGTCTGAGAGGTGATTGTTTGTACATTGATGGATGAATGGATCAGGTTCTTAATAGCTCATCTTTATGTGATCTAATTGACTAGATCTGGTTGATGACTCACTTGTATATGTATTGATCTAGTGCTCGGTTAATCCAGAAGGTTGGTTGATTATGAGCTTCAATGTTGTTATTGGTTCCAATATGAAAATTGGATAAAATGTGGCCTTTCAGAGTATGTGTTGTGCTTCAGTGTATCCAGTCTAAAAATTGATGAAACGTGGTACCTGGAGGAGAGAAGATTGTAGGTCAGCACCTACGTACTAGTATCTAAGCTAGTACAAGAGCTAAAGGAAATCTTTGGAGCATTGTAGCAGGTAGTAGCCTGCGTACTAGTAAATGGATCGGCTAGTACAAGAGCAAAGGGGGTTGTAGCTCCCATACTGGTATAAGGCTGCACCAGTACAAAATATTGTAAAAGGATTTTCTTATTAAGAAGAAGATTGAGATGACTTGCAGCAGGTGGTTTTCTCCCGCATTGGGTTTCCACCTTATATCATGGTGTTCATGTGTGTGCCTTATGTGTGATGATCTATTCTATGTTACTGCATCTGTTAACTGATAATATGGTTGATAATGTTCTAATGCACTCATTGAAGATCAATTAACTTAATCATAAGAAGTTTTGGAAGTAGCATATATGAATCAGAGTTTGGAAATGAAAAAGTTTTATTAATGTGATAATACTGATTCACCCCCCCTCTCAGTATTATTTCCAACATGCTTTTCCAAACAAAAATTCCAGTGTCTGAGCTCCTCCCTTTGTCATATTGGCAAATGGAGGATATGATGTTCCAACCATTCCATTAATAGACGTTCTAGATTCTGAAGGGAGTGCATCAGCAACTCGATAGTGCTGAATGGCTGCATCAAGCATGTTTGTGTTATGATCTTCATATCTACTTTTTTTTCATCTTTGAAAGCCATAGGTTTTTGAACAATTCCTGGCATTGATCTTGGAGCATCCAAGCCAATAAATTTATTAGGAATTTGTGATCCAGTTAAACGTGTTGTAAAAAATTGATCAAAAACAGGTGATGGAGCAGAGTTTCCATTGCTTGGTGATCTTCTAAGAAAATATGACCTCCCGTCATTAGCTAATTTACCACCAATTGAGTCACTCTGCCCATAGAATGAATGACCAATGGCTATGTTTCCTGAATCAAACATATTTTTCTTGCTTCCAGAGTCAAAACCACCTCTAACACTTGAATTGCCCTCCTTTTCCAAGACACTTCCATAATCAGAAATCAAACTACCAGAATATTCTCCATTGTCCATGGCATTTGACATGGGTTTTGCCTTTAACACCAGGATATAAACCAATCAAGTATAAACATGAAGAACACCGTATCACAACCCATTCTATAGTATCTGAAACATCAAGAGGTCCCATCATAAATCCATTTCCCAGATAAAAGCTTCCTGTAGTTGTCCCATCTTTCTGAGGTTCTAAAGTGACTCGAAGGTGCTGAAGAGATACATTCTCTAAATTGTTATTGCCACAACAATGTAGAGCATTCTCGATTCCATATGAACTAAAGATGTCATGAGAACTTGGCAGCAAGTCAGAAGCAGCAGCAGGATAATCCTTCCTGTCATTCTGTATGGGATTTCCCAGTGTTGGAATTCTATGAAATTGCTTCTCTAAAGGTTGAAAAGTTGCCTCAGCAACACTTTCTGACAAACTTGTCTCAATAGGACAGGGACCAGAAGAATCAGAAGCCGGAATATCCATTTCATTTTTCTTCGCAGATGCCATAGTTTCCAATTCCTGATCACAGATGGCATTAGCAATTTCTATCTTAGTTAGCCCAAGAAAAGAGCCTGAAACATGGACATGGTTATTCTTATAATCTTCTTTCTTCTCTAATTTAGCTATGCCATTACCCCCAAAATCATGCCAATTGCCAACATTTCTTATAGCGTTGTGACTTGAAAGACATTCCCAATCCTATTTCCACCCTTTTTGATGCCTTAGAGGTTCTTTGATCTTTAGCTGAAGCAGCTGGCCTGGAAGAAACCAGAAATGGTGGTTGTTTGACCAATACTTTCTGTTGCAATTCTGCCATGTCTTTGTCTCGGTCATCTAATTTTGAATCTGCAAGTTCCAATTTAGTGCATGCTTGCTGAAGAGCCAAATTGTTATTTTCATTCTCCTCCATAAGCCTTGAAATTTTGTCTTCATGCACTTTGATGGAATTGACTATGGGACTTTCTTCTGCTGAGAGCACTTCATTTGTCTTTTGAGCTCCTCTATCTTTCTGTCCCTGACTTTTATAACATCGAGAAGAGCTTCTTTGATTAAGCATCATCTCTTTCACAACCATTAAAAACGGAACTAAAGGTTGATAGTCCTTTGTAGTAGTAGCAGAAAATGTTGAGCTAGTTATGGTTATATTTCAACCAATGGAGGGGATATGTATTTAGGGGGATCTCGTATAATGCTTTTAGTATGGGGAGGGAAGAATAACTGGGATTTAGATAATAAGTTAGAAATTAATATGTAATCTGATCAGAGAGCGCTAAGGATAGGAATCTTAGGCTTTTGAAGGGGAAACAAGACTTTTTAAGCGGATCAGGGGAAGTTAGCAAGTGTTTTTAGGGAAAAGGGGAAATTCAGGCATGCCTCGCTTGAGCTCCTCCAAATTGAAACTGCCTTATGCTTGAGATGCGAACGGATATGATGCTTGAGAACATAAAATGAAATGGATCCCAAGCCATGATTCTGCCACCACAACGCTACCTACCCAGCCTACTCTCCTAACATTTTTTTCTTCTCTTGGTTTGGGTGCCCTTGAAATAGCATACCCAGCCTTTCAACCTTTCTTTCAGCTATCCTCCTATCTAAATCGACCCTTGTCTCTTCCCGAGCTCAGATTAAGCTGATGAGCACCCTGGTTTCTCTACCTATTTACCAATCCACCAAGTTTTAAGCTTGTTTGGCCAGATATTCATCTCTATATTCTAAAGCAAGCAATTGAAACCTAGGGAAGCCAAGTTTAAACTGTTTGGCCTTCCCTTGACTGAACAACTCTTCAAAATTTGAATGACTTATCTAAATGAAACTCTCTGGAAATATGGAACCTTTGCAGTAATAAAAAGATGACATATTTGGCATGCAAACCGTCAATCATGAAATATGAATCCCTATTGCAATAGGAGGCTAATGATAGATATGTTCCCATAATGAAAATCATCATGAAGTACTTCACTTGTGAGGGTAGGTTTTCTAGGCTTTATTCCTATCATATTCGGCTACTCATGCATTTCACAAGAGTCAAAATGCTCAATATGCCCTACTATCTTTACCGGAGCATCGAAAAGATGTCATTCATTACCCAAAAGAAATATTATGATCATCAAATTCAAAGTATCTTTCACCACTCCCTCACTAAGATGATAGTCCTCCATTACCTTGATCAACTTAACATTGCATGGGACACCTGTATATCCAATGACATTTTCATTGTCCCACCTATTTAGCATGGCCAAGAAGCACTTTCATCATATCATCCACCCACCTCCATTCCTCCACCTCAGCCCATACATCATTCATCTTCATCTAATGAGTCAGCGACACCATCACCTCCACCATCACCATTTCATAAGCCTATTCATTCACCTGGCAGAGATGAAGGTAGTGAGCAAGAACACATTGATCATGGTGAGAGAAATAAGCCTAATTGGTATGGTTTAGGTACCTTAACACATACCTATCAGAGAGGGCATAGGCAAGTGTTTTCCCCACTGATTATGGGTTTTACCTTGCCTTCTTCATCAGCAAAGTAGCTACAGAAGGGTAAGGAAAAAGTGATAGAGGCAGAGACCCAACAGCAGCAGGAGGACCTCCATGAGACAGAGAAATATTTTGACTTACTTTACCTAAGAAAAAATGAATACAATGAGAACACAACCATTATCATCAAGGAGAACTCCAGGTCAACTTGCAAAGAGCCAAACATGAGCTCATGGATATTCCACTCATCAAAGCAAAGAGAGAGGCTGAAAAGGCTAAGGCCTTACTTGATGAGGCATATAGAGAATATAGTGACCATCTGGAGGAACAGGTGGCAAGAAGAAGGCCAAGGACTAGAGGCCTAAAGAGAGCTTTGGAGCTAGAAAAGCAAACGGAGGCAGAACTAGCTAATGAGCTCACCCTAAATGACCAATTTGCTAAAATGGTAAATGAGTACCAGGAACATTGGCTCGAGAGGGTAAATGGTCATATTGAGAAACTAATAGATAATGCCAAAAGGGATAATGAAATTCACAAGAAGATAGCTAAACATTATGCCTACAAAGAAAGGATTTCTAGGGCAAAACTCAAAGCTGCAAAGGAGAAGATTGAAGCCTTGACTAAGCAAGAGGAGAAAAGGAGGCTATAAATTCTTGCCAAGGCATCACTCCATGCCTCAAACACATGATTAGCTATCATCCCACCAATTTTGACAAGTTTTGAGAAAAAATTTCAAGATGTGAATTATTGTGTTTTTTGAGGCATTTTTAACACAACAAAAAGGTCAAATGTGCAACACCTAGGGCGTTGCGCTCTTTTTTGGGACATCTAATGAGAAAAAGGTCAACATAATAGGATTAAGAGTGATGAGTACAAGCACCTTGTGCAGTTTCTAGGAATTTGGAGATAAACAGGTTAGTCAAAAAGGTGAAAATCCACTAAAAAATCACCTTTCTGCCTCATTCTAGCTTGGGTGTTGTGCGTTTACCAGTCTTGGGAGATTGAGCTTTTGACAAGGTAAATGAGCTCCAAATTGAAAACTAAAGACATGTCTAGAAAGTATACTTGAAGGGATTTCAGACAAGCCATCTTGGAGCAAATTGGGACATAGGGAAGGCATGCAAAAGCAGTCCTAAACTTGGAGGGCGCATTTGACAAAGAAAGGCCGTGTTTGATAAAGAGAGGGTGCGTTTGACAGTCTTCTCCAATTTTTGAGTATCTCTCCTGTTTTTATTTTCACCTTGGAAAATGATGATTTTACCTATGTAAATGATCAAATTGGATGTAATTATCATTTTTTTATTATGACCTAGGGTAAATGCATTAGGTAAATCAAGCAGATGAGGTGTAAATAATTAGTTAATTTAAGATAGGAATGAGTCACTTGGACCATTCTACAAGTTAGCTATCAGTTCAGATTTTTGTGTAATATCTTCCTCACCTCATGGATTCGACCCTTAAGGATGAGGGGAAGTGTTTTTCATGTCTATTTAGTCCCTTTATTCACCATAAAGAAGGGTTGGACTTAGTTGGATGTTTGGCTATTGATCAAAGACACTAGTGTAATCAGTATTTGGCAAAATTTAATGAATGAGTTGCAGTAATTTTGATGGAATACCTGTGGTATGGAATTTTGACTTCATTTCTTCTTATGTTGCATATGTTTGAATTTTTTGTACTCCCATATTTCACTTCACTTCTATGAAATGTTGATTTTCAGTTTGATGAGAAAAATACATCTTATATGCTCTATTTTGGGAACATCTTCATAGTTTGTCCAGTTCCTTCAGTTTAGAAAGAATACATGATTGTCTTGCTCTTTCTAGCACCTCACCGGCCTTATCCATCTCACATAAAAACCTTAAAGTGTTTGAGTGCCTACCTGCCTTGCTCCCTCAGATGTCTGCAATCATACCCTCATTTGCCCTGACCTTATCCTTTTGACCTAATCCTCTTCCAACAACCCCACCAAATCAAATCAAATAAACTTTGCACATCATACCTAATCGAGAACACTAATCCATCCAACCCTTTTGGCTGTGATCCTTTGGAGAGAGCCATCTCCAGCTTGGTAGGGCTAGATACCAGTTCAAAAGGTTGGTCTGTGGTTACCTTAGCTAGACTCTTTCTCAACCTTGGAGATCCGGAGGAGTGATAACGGGATCCAAGGTGAAGAGTCCTTTTTTGATGCAATGAGGGTGTATATATAGCCAATCGGGTGATGCTTCACCTCCCTTGTGACTCTTTGACTATCCTCATGATTGTTGGAATTCCTATGACATTTTGACTTTACATGAATCTTTATATTATATATGTTTCCTTTGGACTTCCACTTTACAATACATTTTCGAATAAGAAATTACATAATCCATAATAATGATGTGGCATTAGACAACCCATGACATGAAATGATGTGACACTGCTGACATGGACTACTTGATGATATGGCAATGTCAAGCCACTTTTGTTTCTCCTTGTTGTATATCTTCTTGAGAATTCTCTCCTATACACCTCCATATGGCTTAGAGGTGAGGAGTCTTCAATGATATCAAGCCTTGAGCTGAGGTCGCAAAATGGTGTCCATTTTCTTTCTCTTGATTGATCAGTGTTCATAATCAGCTACAAAGATGTCTTCCAACATTTTTCCCTTCTCCATCTCCTTCCATCTCCTTCTTCACATCCTGTCATGGTATGATAGAGTACCTACATCTTCAATTCACTCATGATGGGATGACATAAATCAAATAAACCCCTAGTCTAAGATGTTCATGTTGATGCACTGATTAAGTCAAAACTGGGTTGCAAGATGAGGGAGTGACTTAGTGACTACGTAATTGTGCAGCTCAGGCAGTCAGGGGTGAAGCTTGAGACAACATAATGCATAGTTTAGGATAGCCTGTGCAAGCATATTGTGTAGTTTTGAGACTCATTGAGCTGGGCAAAGGGGTTTTACACTATTTCAACCAACTGTGTAGTTATGGGAGGCAGAGAAGACCCAGTGATTACATAATTATGTAGCACAATATCTCAATGGCTAAGCTTGAGCTCAGAGACTACGCAATGTGCAGTTGAGGCCAGGCTACAGGGTTGGATTGCACAATTTTGGGGGCCAAGGTATGAGCTTGAGCATTAGAGTTATGCAATGCATAATCCTGGGAGGTAGGAATTGCACATTGTGTGGTTTCAAGGGGCATGATTTTAGCTTGAGGGATGGGACTACATAATTTGCAGTTGAGGAGGGTCTGATGAGGCTAAGTTGCTGGGAAATTTCTAGAATTTGACTAAGTGTGGGATCAGTGAATTGATGTGTTTAGTAATATGATTTGACTAGAATCTAAAACTTAGAGCACTTGACAAATAAAAAACATAAATCATCCATGACACATGAACCACACATTTCCCTTAGTGTGAAAACTTCACAACGAATTATGTCAAGTGTGACAAAAAAGATACACTTTGCGACGACCGTGATGTCACTTGTGTGACAATGCTTAAAAATTTGGAAATGAGTACAAAAGATATTTACATGGTTAGATCAACTCATTTACACAAGAGTAACCCGTGGAAACCACAAAAAAAATCTTATATACATCATGTGACACTTGACATTCAAAAGTATGGCATTTTTCTTTTCTTGCAAAAGGGACCAAAACTCTTAGAGAAAACACATGGAATGGATCTCAATGAGAAGACAATATATAATACTAGGGTAGGCTCTCAAATTTGGTGTAGGCCAAAATTTTGGAGGGTGTTGTAGCAGTGACAACACTTGGCAACACACTGGTAGAATTCCAGCTTCTCTGTCTCGGTTAACTATTTTGTGCAAGGTCTCATTTCTTCAGGGTGCATTAATTCATTGTGCAGATAACTTTGGTTTCCCGACTTACCCCATGAATAAACATAGTCCCCTTTGTGCCTTCTTGATTGAACAAAATCATAATATTTAGAAATATCACAATGTTTCAAATCGAAAAGGGTAGTGAATTCATGAGCTTTATATTTTCAAACTATAATTTTTCATCTTTAGTGTTGCTCCACTACTAGTAGGCTTGGAGAGTACCCTGGTTGAGGTACTACATGAAAACAAACATTGCTCTACTTCTAGCGAGCCTGGACAGTACCCCTATGGAGATGCTTGCTTCACCTCTCTTCTTTCACCTTTATCTATATATTTAAAGAGGATTGTGCATTGGCACTTATTTATTTTATGGGTGGAAGAGGGATCCCGACTTATTGAGAGAAGGAGAAGTCATTCCTTAAGAGAAGCATATAGAGACCTATAATTTATGTTTTCTAGTTTATATTTTCCCTTTTCCTCATCCAATGATTGAATAAGCATGAATAAACCAAAACATAAGAACCAAGTATGGAATAAGGTTTCCATAATAGACACAAGTATCGTTGTTTAACCAAAACTCTCATTACGGATGGATCATATTTTTCATTAAAACTTCATTAACCAAAAGATGTAACCAACACAAGGAAGGAGGACTAAAATTTAGACAAATGTTGTGGTGTCGTCAGACTCTTTTCAATTTATCCACATGTAAAGAAGTTTGAAAACACGTTCACACACAATGCTTATTTACACAAATGAAAAAAAAACCGAGAAGAAACAAAAAAACAAGCAAGAAAAGAAACTATGTACATAGAGAAGGGCATATCCAATAGATCATCATTGAAAATAATGTTTTAAGCCTTGGACATTAACAGGAAGGGAGTCAATCCTCCTATCTAGTGATTGCAGATGGTATGTCTATTTTTCAAGGTTTTTGTGTATGGTGAACAATCTGATCCATAGGGATTGGAACTTAGTGTGTTTTCCTTTGTCCTCGTGGCCTTTGTCCCACTTCAAGACTAAGTCACCCACACTGAATTCATTCTTGCTGGCAAACTTCTTGTCAAATCACCTCTTGATATGACTTCGCTGAAGTGAGAATTTTTCTTTTACTTTTTGCATTTCTTCATGCAGCTTGTGAAGGGTGTCTATCCTATACTAAATTAATAAGCAATGCTTGCCATGGGATTCATGTGAAAGTTGAAGGGTCAGTAGGTAGATGTTCGGGGGTAGGATGGATTATTTTTTGTACATGAGGAAGTAAGGAGACATATTCAGAGAGGGTTTTGGTATGACTCAGTCAATCCATAAGGAATTCACCAAAGCAGAGTCTTAATTCCTTTGTTCATAGAAAATGGTATTTTTGATAATGAAAATGAGGTTCTTATTTATGGACTCAACAAGACCATTTTCCTATGCATAATAATTAACTAAATGTTTCAATACAGTTCCACTTTCCAATGGAAAATCATATAATTTTAACGATGAAAATTATGTTGCATTGTCAAGAAAAAGTGAAGTCAAAATGTCGAACCTGGAAATGATATTTTTCTTAAGGAAATTGTTGACTTTTTGATCATTCACCTATTTGAGTGGAACTGCTTCTTCCCACCACGTGAATTAATTTGTAGCAATAACAATATAATGGTGTTTCTTTGACGAGTGTAGGAAAATTTCACTAATCACATCTAAGCCTCATTGTTGAAATGGTTCTTCCACTGCAATAGGCTAAAATGGGGCGACTAACTTCTTTCCTCTATCAATACGCTTTTGATAGACTAGACACTTGTGAGCATATGCATGAGAATCCTTGAATAATTTGGGCTAATATAATTGGCCTACATAGCCTTATGTGTATTTGTGTCACCTACAAAGTGTCCCTCAGTTGGTCCATTGTGGATATCACACAATACCCTCTCTAAATCATGTGCTTCCAAGCACCTAACTAAAACTCTGTTATGGTGCTTTCAGAAAAGCACCCCATGCATCAATTGGTAAAATAATGCTTTGATCCTGAGTGCCATCTTTTTCATATGGATAAGTGAGAGGGAAAGGTGCCATTCTCAAGATACTGGTGCACATCTTCATACTAAGAGTTTGCAATGGCAATGGGGGAAGCTCACTCAACATTATACATTTCAATTTCATGCTCCCATCTAGATGGATCTTCTTCTTTTTCATATACTACTTCTAGACCTAGTCGACAAATACCATGGCCCTTGATCATGTGAACAGGATTGAACTCTAAGGAATACTCTTGCAAACCAGTCATCCGGTTCACTCTTCTATCACCCAACTCTTGTTGAATAAACAATTATCTGACTGTTGGGTGCAACACAAAGATAATACAATGATTTTTCAAGAGATAGGGTTAGAAGTGCTTTACTGCCTTGTAGACTACATAAACTTGTTTGTCAATGGCAGGGTAGTTGACTTTGGGTCCTTGAAGGTTGGAAATCATGAAATATATTCGTCACTCATTATTCTGACATTCCTTTTTTGTAAGAATGATAGAGAGAGAATTATTAGAACCGAAAGTGTAAATAATAAAATCTTTGTTGAAATATAGGTTGTACAAGGAATGTGTGTTTGTGATAGCTTGCTTAATACAAGAAAATGCATCCATTTTCCTCTCATCCCACTTATATATCGAATTCTTCCTTACCATATCCTGTATGGGTTGCACGATCTTCATGTAATCGGAGATGAATTTTTGGAGAAAAGTTATCTTTCCAAGGAAGGACTACATAGCTTTCTTGTTTACCAGGGAGGGAATCTGGGTTATATCTTCGACCCTTTCTAGTTCTAGCTTAATCCCACTCTTCATGATAATATGGCCCAAGAGATTACCCTCGGACACTGCAAAATTACTCTTCTTGGGATTAAGGGATATCCTGTATTTCTAGTAGCGCTCGGAAAATTTCTTCAAATGGCATAGGTGGTCAAATCTTTTCTTGGAAAACACAGTAACATTGTCTAGATAGATCACTACACTCTACCTAATTAGTCCGTGAAATGTGATGCCCATTGCACGTTGGAATATCGTGATCAAATTTACTATCCCAAATGGAATTCTTCTGATTTTGAATGTACCCCATTTCATGCAAAATGTTGTCTTAAGTCTATCAGGCTCTAAGACCAAAACCTAGTTGTAACCAGAATACCCATATAAGAAAGAAAATATATCTAACCCAAATATTATATGTAGTATTTGTTCCCTAGACGACACAAGGTAGTTATATTTATCAGAGGTTTGATTTAAGTTGTGGAAATCAACACACAAGCGGATTTCCCCATATTTCTCTCTTATTGGGACCAGATTTGATACCCAGGTCAAATGTCACACTTTATATATGATATGAGCATCTATTAGCTTCCTTAACTCCTTTTGAATCAAATTCTCAAGCATCGGAAGTACCTTTCACAACTTTTGTTGGAAAGGCTTGGAATTTCTCTAATTGCAATCACGTGCTAGATTATTCGCGTGTCATAAGTTTTGAGCTCGTCATATGTCCACATGAAAACATCTCGGTACTACTTGAATAAGTAGATGAATAGTTGTTGCTTTTATGGTGTGAAACAAGTATTGAGATTGACAAACTTTAGATCCTTTTTTGTTCCAATATTTATTGGTTTTTGCGACAGCATTGAACTATGGGTTTTTGCATTGAATAGCCCTTGGAAGAGGTTTTACAAGTTATACATATTTTCCAATGATACCACGCCTTTCGGAATGGGATTTTCCTTGTTTGTGTGAGCTTAATCTTGCAACTATTTCTCATGCACATCTTCATCTATAGATGCATCCTTCAATACATCAACGTTCGCCATAAAGTACAGTTTTGTTGGGTTGTGTTATATTCTTTCCACATAGTTAACAGGGGGTTTGAGGGGTACCCGTAACCCC
>APFE031593123.1:59224-85631 GCA_000404065.3 Pinus taeda
GGAAAAAGCTGTATAACCTGAGGATGAAAGATGGAGACTCAGTGACAGAGCATCTGAATGCGTTTAATACTGTGGTAAGTCAGTTATTATCTGTTGATATTAAAATTTCAGATAAAGATAAGTGCATCATTTTGTTGTGTTCTCTACTAGACTTATGGGATAGTCTAGTTATTGTAATAGGTAGCAATGCAACTGCTTTGCAGTTTGATGAAATAGTCTCAGCCTTGCTGACGGAGGAGTTGAGACGGAAAAATATGGACAACCAAAATGGTGAGGCCTTGTCTGTACGAGGACGGTCCCAAAACAGAAACAAAAATAAGTCATCGAGTGGGAGATCTAAATCTAGAGGGAGATCTAAATCTCCAGGAAAACCTACAAAGGTGGTGTGCTGGAAATGCGGAAAGGAAGGGCACTTCAAAAGGGAGTGTAAATATAAAGCTCCTGATAAAGGAAAGGGATCTGATGATGCTCCTTCTGCAGAGGCGAAAACCACCTCAGATGAAGGTGGGGATGTGTACTTGGCTTCTTCAAGTACACATTAGATCATGAGGCATGGTTGATTGACTCAGGTGCATCCTTTCACTTCACTCCCCATAGAGAGTGGTTCTACGAGATGAGAAATCGATGTGGTGATGTCTTCTTAGGATATGATAGGAAGGGCTAGAATTCCATTGGTTGTGGAAAAGTAAGTTGAAGTTGCAACCCCAGGTGGAAGGGGTTAGAACCCTTCTGGGTTGTTCTGCCATAATTTCCTGCATTGGCCAGAAATCTGATTTCTGTAAGAAAGTTGGATGATGCAGGTGTACAGACAGTGTTCGAGAAGGATACCTGCAAGATGGTTCAAGGAGCACTGGTATTGATGCGGGGAGTTCGAATTGGAACTCTGTACAAGCTGCAAGGTAGCACTGTTGTTGATGGGAGCAATAGTTCTATGGTTCCTGAAAATGGAGCAGAAAATTTAGTGGTCTCTAGAGAGAAGACCATGCTGTGGCATCAAAGCCTTGGACATATTGGAGAGAAGGGCCTTCGAATACTTCATGGTAAAGGTATGGTAGAAGGTATGAGTAATAGCTCTCTGGATTTTGATTTCTGTGAAAATTGTGTATATGGGAAGCAGAATCGGGTGAGTTTCCCCTCTGGTGGTAAGAGGACGAAACAAATATTAGAGCTTGTGCACAGTGATGTGTTTGGACCTGTGAAAGTTCCATCACTGGGTAAGTCTGTGTACTATGTATCATTTATAGATGACTTCTCAAGGAATACATGGATATATTTCCTTAAGAAGAAATCTGAAGTCTTTGACAGGTTTAAAGAATTTAAGGCTCTGGTGGAAAACCAGACAGAGAAGAAGATAAAGTGCTGAGGACAGATAATGGTGGAGAATTCTGCAGCAAGGAATTTGAAGAATTTTGTAAGGAGTGTGGTATAGCACGTCAGAATACTACTCCATATACACCTCAGCAAAATGGAGTCGCAGAAAGAATGAAGACATTGATGGAAAGGGCAAGAAGCATGCTCAATGGTGCAGGTTAGGACAGGAATACTAGGTAGAGGCGGTGGATACTGCATGTTACCTGGTCAACAGGTCACCTTCATCAGCGTTGGAGGACAAGACTCCACAAGAAGTATGGACTGGTAAGAAACCCTCTCTTTCACATCTGAGGGTATTTGGATGTGATGCATATGTACATGTTCCGAAGGAGAAACGAACCAAGTTGGATAGTAAATCTGAAAAGTGCATCTTTATTGGGTATAAGGATGGTTTAAAGGGTTATAAGCTTTGGAACCAGTACAAGGAAGGTTGTGTACAATCGAGATGTGGTGTTCAGAGAGGTGAAAGATGTTATTAAACATGAAGTCCAACCAAAGGAACCTGTGAAGATAGAGTTTGAACTAAAGGAGGAAGAATCAGACTCTGTAGCAGAGGAGGAATCAGAAGATGAAGAGCCACAAACTCCAGCTATGAGAAGATCAACTCGAGAAAGAAGGTAGCCAGAAAGGTATAGTCCATATGCTTTCTGTTCAAACTTTGCTTTGTCTGTTACTGATGATGATTCCAAAACTGTGAAGGAGGCAGTGGATTTAGAGGATGGGAAACTCTGGAAAGAGGCCATGGTTGATGAAATGGCATCCTTCCACAAAAATGAGGCTTGGGATCTGGTGGAGTCGTCAGCTGGAAGGAAACCCATTGGCAGCAAATGGATGTTCAAAAAGAAGACAAATGCAGAAGGGAAGGTGGAGAAATACAAAGCTCGGTTGGTAGCAAAAGGTTACTCCCAAGTGCTGGGAATTGATTTTGCTGATATTTTTTCTCCTGTTGCCAAGGTAACTTCTATTAGATTACTTTTATCTGTTGCTGTTGCTTTTGATTTTGAGGTAGAACAGATGGATGTGAGGACAACATTTCTTCATAGGGATCTGGAAGAGGAAATCTACATGAAGCAACTTGAAGGCTTTGTAGCGAAGGGTAAGAAAGAACTGGCATGCAAGTTAAAGAAGTCACTGTATGGGTTAAAATAGTCACCAAGGATGTGGTATCAGAAATTTGATACATTTATACGGGGACTTGGCTTCACTAGAAGCAAAGCAGATCACTATGTGTATTTTAAATTAATTGGTGACTGCGTTATTTATCTGGGCTTGTATATGGATGATATGTTGCTGGTTGGAAATGACAAAGAAATTATCCAGGATTTGAAGACCCAATTGTCCTCCAAATTTGACATGAAAGATCTTGGTTCTGCAAACTATATTGTGGGCATGGAAATTAAAAGAGATCGGGCAAAGAGGAAGCTTTGGTTAAACTAGAGGAATTATGTCGAGACAATACTGCATAGGTTTAATATGCAGGATAGTAAACTGGTGAAGGTTCCTATTCCTGTAGGTGTGAAGTTATCTGTTGAACAGTGTCCCAAGATACAAGAAGAGGAAGAGGACATGTCCTGTGTTCCATATGCAAGTGCATTTGATAGCCTGATGTATGCAATGGTTTGTACTAGACCAGACATTGCACATGCAATGGGAGTATTGAGAAGGTTTATGTCAAAACCAAGGAGCACTAGACAACAGTGAAGCGAGTTTTCAGGTATTTGCGTGGCACTAGTGATTATGGTTCATGCTACAAAGGAAGACTGGGATTGGAAAACGTGTTGGATATTCATGGCTTTTTTGATGCAGACTGGGCTAGAGATCTAGATCAGAGAAGTTATACAAGTGGGTATGTGTTTAACCTATTTGGAGGTGCAATCAGTTGGATGAGTAAGAAATAATCTGTAGTGGCACTATCAACTACAGAGGCAAAATACATGGCAGCCACTCATGCAAGCAAGGAAGCAGTTTGGTTGCAGAGATTGTGTTCAAGTATGGGGTTAGTACAGGGAGCTATAAGGATAGACTGTGAAATCCAAAGTGAAATTTTCTTGGAAAAGAACCCTGCTTATAATTCAAAGACAAAGCACATTGATGTTCAGTATCACTTTGTGATGGATATGATAGAAGACAAACAGGTGTTGCTAGTAAAGGTGGACACTTTGAATAATACTGCAAATGAATTAACAAAATCAGTGAGCTCTGAGAAGTTCTCTTGGTGTAGAGAAACAATGGGTGTTTCAGGGCTGGAAAAATGACTAAGCTCTCCTGTGGCCCCCTGTGGAAAGAAAACAACAAGTGGGAGATCGTTGGGTTGTGTTATATTCTTTCCACATAGTTAACAGGGGGTTTGAGGGGTACCCGTAACCCCACTTTATGGGGTCTAGGGCAGCACCCCAGAAAATTTTGGTATTGGACCCTATGTTAGGTTGGGCTGATCCACCTATAGTTTTGTGCATGATTTTCGCACATGTTTTTTGGACGCGATGGTTTTCGGTCCATGGTATTGGATGCTTCGGCATGTATAAATATGTATTCTAACATTGAAAGGAATATAATGAAAAATCAAGCTAGTAGTCCCGGTTTTGGGATCCAGTGGGAAATCTCTGTGTATATGTGTTTTATGTGTTATGCTCTCGCATTTTTATTTTTCCTGTGATTTAGAATTCATATGCAGGTAATTTCTGTATGGGGTTAAAATCTACAAGTTTCTGTTGGTCATCATTGAAAATCCATAAATTAGTAATAATGTCAAGGATGGATGGTTTAGAAAAAATCTCTATAGAAAAACCATCCTTAAGTGATGATAACCTAGTAGTAGCAGTTCCTAATTCATCTGCGAATGTGTTACACATCCTAGGAATAGAAACGATATTGAAAGCTTGGAAAAGAGAAATAAAAAACCATACCTCTTGTTGATAACCTTTAGATGAGGTGACTCACAGTGTATAGCAATTAGCATCATGTACCTATCATACAACAATTTCTGAGTCACCTACTACTTTGAGAATTCCAGCATTGAGGTCGATGGCCCTTTGTAAGCCCAAGATGAGTGCCTCATATTCTAGGATGTTAATTTTGCACTCGAATTCCAAGTGGCTTGAGATCATATGTTTTCTATATCGAGTGTCTACTAAAACACAACTAGTCTAGAGCCATCCTGCCTCTTCAAACCATGAAAATAGAATGTCCAAGCATCATATGCATAAGGACTATGTATTTCACTAGTATTACTACTACTACTTCTATTTACTATACATACATCATTTTCACCAGTTTGACTTGGAAGAGTTCCAACTATGTATCAAGTGGGACTAGTGATGACTAAGCAAGATAGCACCCCAGATCAGTATGCAAAAAGTAATTTTAAAAAATAAGGTCCGCGAAAGCCACAGGTTCATTTTTACCTTCAAAGGGAGTGACAATATGTTTCATGTAAGGCCTTGATTTAACATGGATTTGATTGTTTATGCCCTTCTACAGAAGCCATAAGTGTGACCATTCTATATAAAAGTACGCTTTTAATTTGTTGGACCAATCTCTGCTTAGAAATACACCATATTCTTCTAGAATGTCCACAATTACTATATTCATACATAGGTGAACTCATTGGTCAGATGATAAGCATATAAGCACATTTTTGTGTTCAACACTAGCATGGACAAGAGTCTTCTCTAGCTGAATGATTTGTGCATATGTTTTAGCCCATTTTTCATTGATTTTCTTTGCCACATATAAAGGCATTACATTTATAGATGCACTAGAATCGACTAAGAAATTATGCACATTATAATTGAAATTCAAAAATTTTAAAAAATGGAGGGAAAACAATATTTCGATCTAACATTAGACCATTAAGTATAGATTATAGGGAACCATAGGACTTACCATATCCTTTCTATGAAGAACCATAGTTACTTGGGGAAGATTATTAGAGTGCGCAAACAAGCAGTTCCTACTGGCTCGCGATCTTTGTCAGTTCAAAGAGTGAGATATTCACATGAGCTTTCTTCATGTCATCAATTATGTTATACTCCAGTGTGGGAGACATTTCCAAAGTTTCTGGAGGATTAACTTCGTCTACTACTTCTAGAATGATGGGTTGTTTGTAGAAACATTTTTTGTTGTAGACACATCTCCATACTTGTTTTGAGTGTTCTAGGATGAGTTGACAGGTGGGGTGGTCTTTCTCAGAAAATGATATTTTAATTTCTAGCTCATCAACTCTAGCTGGGATAGCATCCCTTGTCTTCTTAACTTGTATCGATTTTTCTATTGTTGGGTCAGGGCCTCACTCAGTGGTTGTTCTTCAGCATTCTTTGTTTCATCTATGTAAACGCAACTGAATGTATTCACTGGGTGTACAACACACAGATTCTTCAGCATCAACATTATATAACTTTTCTTCCATCAGATCAATTTGATTATCTAAAAGTATTGTATTAACGAAATGCGTAACAAGAGCATTCATGTTGTGGTTCGATTGCCGCATGTTTTTTCTGAATGATACTCTTGATGAAATGAACATTATTGGTCCATTCCCATACTTTCAACATTCAGAACAACATTCAAGCTCTATGCAAACTTGGTTGTTTGGTTTCTTTTGTTTCCAGAGTTAGTAGCCCTTCTCATAATGTTCAATCTAGGAGGCTTGTTTCTCACGATGGTCTTGCTTGACCTCTATTTCAACTCTTCCAACTCATTTGACAGAGACTTGATGGTGTTGGTCAAGATTTCAAGATCGGTTGCTTCCTTCTCCTTAGCCCTACTTATGGAAGCCTGATACCTTTTTCCCATGTCTTTGGAGTCCTTTTATGGCTCATCATCCGCGATGACTCCAATCACATGCAAAACCTTTCCAACTGAAATTTCCTCTCGTAATGTTGAGCCCAATTTGGCTTCGCGGTTCTCTTTACGAACTGCACAATTTTTGTTGGTAAGGAAGCTGTGTAGTAATCGATAGTGATGGAGTCATGCGATTAAAATTATGATTGAAATCCTTCACTTTATATTTCTACTCCATCTTAAGACTGCCCAACTCTCTTAACAGCATGGCAGGGGTTTTATCATTAGTAAACTTCTCAAGAAATAGTTTCTTTAAAGTCCTCCAATTCTAGATTGAGTTCAAAAAAATAATATGATACCATACAATTTCTCTTCCATCTAAGTTACATGGAAAATGTCTACATGCAACATCATTGTAACCTACCTAAATAATTTGTAGATGCAGGTAAAGGTTGTCCAAGTGGTCCTCCACCTTCACTACTTTGTTAGGGTCATATTTTGTTAACAACTTCTTCGGGTGCCTTAGAATCTTGTGTAACACACCTGACAGTGCAAGTGGGACATAATTCATCCAATCCAGATCTTGGTCTGCCATATCTTCGTCTCCATGCTCATCGTCTTCAATGGAGTCTAATGGATCTTCTTCTTATTATTCATCACCTAACCCACAGAAAGTATCATCTAAGAGTACAATTTATATGTGTCACCTTCGTTAAAACATAGAGGTTTTTTTGGTTTCTTTGTGATTTATGTAGTCTCTTATAGTTCTTCAAGAGTGGCGAGAACCATATCTTCAACTGTTGAAACCACCATCCTAGTACAAGTGGTCACAATATTCTTTGGAAAATAAGGGAGATTGTGTACTCCAAGAATCAGTCTAATAGCCTTTGCAAAGTTACAGGTTATAGGTTAGATGCATCGGATTTTATCATAGAAATTTCACAACTTTGTTCAAGACCAGGATGAGAATATCCACCAACTTCAGGAATATGAACAAGGGATGTGCTGGGAATATTGTTGCCTTAACTAGAAGATGTATGGTTATGGTGGGTGAGATTATCAGCCATAAAATTTTGGCTTCCCTCCTTCTACACCAAAAATGTTAACGGTGTTGGAACCTCCAATATTCAAAGGGTCTACTTGATATGTGGTCCCAATTATACCTCACACCATTTGGGATAGGAGCCCCATCCAGAATATGGCCTGGTTCCTGTTTTCTTAAATATTTTCCTTGGCTCTAAGTATGAGCAAGAGAGAGGGATCCAAATGTACCTTCGGAAAGAAAGTGAGTGTTCAATTGCAGGTGTGTCAAGTTTCCTCTAAAGTGGAGGAGAAGAAAAGTGAGCCTATAAGAGAGGTAATAGTACCACTCTAGTAGAAACACATGAAAACAGGAAGAATCCTTCTAACATCCAACAGAATAGTCCACAAAGATGTGACAGTCATTGTAACCAATAAAGACAAGAAGGATTTGTCTAACATCTAGTGGATTAGTCCACAAAGATGTCAAAGTCATAGCAACCATTATAGCACATTCTCAAAATTATAGGAACTAAAATAATTGAAATAGTTCAACTACTTTAATACAGGTGAAATTAAACATGAATTAAAAACATTCACGAAACAATCTAACAAATATTTATAATCCATGCATGAAAAATGTGTTGGCCATCAGTATTGATATATTAAGTAAAATTTCTTGGACATGTGTATACAATGAACACCACTAGCTCCAATAGGGGAGCATTGGAGCCACTACTTGCACTCCAAAAGAAATAGCTTGCCTCACTAATGCCTTGCGGGAGGAGCCAAGGTCAAAATTCCTTTTCTCATAAAATCAGCTTGTATATATAACCAATGGGGTGATGCTTCACTTCCCTTATAACTCTTTGACTATCCTCATGACTATTTGACTTCCTATGACTTTTCGAGTTTACATGACTCTTCATATTATGTATGTCTCCTTTGGGCTTCCACTTTACAATACATTTTTGAATAACAAATTACATAATCCACAATAGTGATGTGGCATATGACAACCCATGACATGACATGGTATGACACTACTAACATGGAAATTTCAAGCCACTTTTGTTGATCCTTGCTTTGCATCTTCTTGATAATTCTGTTCTATACACCTCCATATGGCTTCGAGGTAAGGAGTCTTCAATCATATCAAGTCTTGAGTTGAGGTCACAAATAGGTGTCCCTTTCATTTTCCCTGATTGATTAGCTTGCTTAATCAGCTATAAAGATGGCTTTCAACATATTTCCCTTCTCTGTCTCCTTCTTCATCATCCTGTTATAGTATGATAGAGTACGTGCATCTACAATTTACTCATTATGGGATGACATCAGTTTGATCAGCCCCTAGTCTAAGATGGTGCATGTTGATCCACTGACTAAGATGGAACTGGGTTGCAAGCTAAGGGAGAGGCTTAGTGACTACACAATTTCACATCTCAGGTGGTGAGGGGAAACTTGAGCCTTGATATTGTGAAATGCGCAATTGATGCTAGACTGTGTGGGAAATTTGTGCAGTTTTGGGATTCAGTGAGCTGGGTTGAGTGTTTTTTCACTATTTTAGATAACTGTGTAGTTATGGGAGGTAAATAATACCTGGTGATTATGCAATTATGCAACTTAGGAGCTCAAGGGTTGAGCTTCAGATCAGAAAATGCACAATGCGCAATTGAGGCTAGGCTAAAGGGCTAGATTGCCTATTTTTGGGGGCCAAGGTATGGGCTTGAGCACTGGAAATGTGCAGTGTATATTTTAGGGGAGAAGGAATGGCACATTGCACAATTTCAAGGTGTAGGGTAGTATATTGAGGGTTGGAGTTTACGTAGTTGAGGAAGGTTGGATGAGGATAAGTTGTTGGGAAATATACGTAATTTGGCTAAGTGTGGGATCAACAAACTGATGTGATTAGTGATATGCATTAACTATGATAACACACTTAGAACACTTGATGACACAAAAACATAGATCATGCATGACACATGAACCACACATTTCCATTAGTGCGAGAACTTTGCGATGACTTATGACAAGTGCGACAACAAATATACACTTTGTGATGACCATGACGACACTTGTGCGACAATTCTTAAAAATTTGGAAAAGAGTATGACATATGTTTACATGGTTAGGTCACACAAGAGTAACCCCTTGAAACCACCAAAACAAGATTATATACATTGTGTGACACTTGACATGCAAAAAGATGACATTTTTCTTTTCTTACAAAAGGGACCAAAGCACTTACAAAAAACACATGGAATTGATCTCAATGTTTGCGACAAAAATATACAAGACCAAGGTAGGCTCTGAAATTTAGTGCAAGCCAAAATTTTGGAGGGTGTTGTAGCAGCAACAAAAGCATCCCAAGAGGTACTTATTCCTAAAGCATTATGCCCTTTGGCCTTAAAAATGTTGGATCAACTTTTTAGCAAGCTATGAATTACATTTTTCATGATATAGCTCATCTTATCCTCACCTATTTGGATAACCTCATAGTCTATTCCAAGAAGTTCTTATATCATCTAGAGGATCTTTTCCTTGTGTTTTAACATTGTTGGTAGTATAACCTACGCTTGATCCCTCTCAAGTGTGTCTTCTATGTAAATGTAGGACAATTGTTGGGATTGATTGTCTTTGAGTAGTGTATTAGAGTTGACCCACTAAAATTCCATTCTATTTGTGAAATCCCACCACCTAAGACTTTGAAGTACTTACATAGCTTGAAGGGTAAGGAAAATTTATTATACTGTTTTGTCCCTAATTATTCCACCTGTGTGCATGGTTTTCTTTGCATTCTCCGTCAGGATGTCCCATTCCACTAGGATGAGTAAGCTCAATAGTCATTCGAGTCTTTGAAATACATGTTGTCACAAGAACCATTAATAAGCCCACCAAACCATAAAAAGGACTACACCCTCTACCTATCATTATTAGAAGTAGCCATCACAGGCATGTTGTTCGAAGAAGGCACTGATAATATAGAAAATGTCATATATTACATCAAAAAAATCCTCTGAGAACCTACTTTTAATTATGAGCCAGTTAAGAAAACTTCCTTAGCCCTCTTAAAATCCATACAAAAGCTTCAACATTATATTGTTCTTTGGACCACCACTGTCATTTCTAGTATCAATCACATGTGAAACATGCTTACTCGCCTATGATGAACCATAAATATACCTAATGGGTTGTTATTTTGAAATAATTTGACCTCCAATTTGCTTCTCCTAAAAGCAAGAAAGCTCTCATCCTTGCAAAATTCATTGTTGATCTCCCCTTAGAATTCTAAGGGCCCCCTATAAACGATTCCTTCCTTGACGAATAGCTATTCATCATATCGATAAGTGACCCTTGGTATGGTGATATTCTCCTTTACCTAAAAACTCAAAATTTCAATCCTCAAATCACAAGCGATGATTGAAGGCGCATTTTCCATCAAGCACCTTGCTACCTCCTCATCGGAGACATTCTATATCGTCGTTGCATGAACACCATTCTACATTGATTCCTTGCACTTAATGAAGTTGAGAAAGCGTAAATGACTACCATAGTGGAGCCTTCAGTGGCCACCTCTCCAGGATGGTCACTACCCAAAAGATCCTCTGTGCTAGTTATTTTTTTCCAACTCTCTTTTGCGACTACATCAAAGTAGTCAAATGATGTGAAAGTTTCTAGTGACATGCCTATAAAGTTAGAGCCCCTCCTGCTCCTTTACATCTGATCATCACTGTTGACCCCTTCTACAATTGGGGCATTGACTTCATGACTTGCAACCCTCCCTCCCAAATTGGCCATTAGTACATCGTATTCACTATCAACTACTTTACCAAATGGGTTGAAGTTATGCCCACATAAAATAACACTGCTAATATTTTTAGTCAGTTTTTCTTCAACCACATCATCACACGGTTCGGCATCCGCAAGGAACTCATCTCGGAACATGGAAATCATTTTGAGAATGATATTTTCCAACAGTTATCTCAGCTCCTTGGGTTTACCCAAGAGTTTTGTTCCCCATACTACCACCAGTCTAATGACGAGGTAGAAGTTCTAAACAATGTTGCAACATATGGTGAAAAAACACAAAACTAACTAGCACCACATGTTTTTATCTATCTTGTGGGTGTATGATATATCAATCAAAGTTTCCACCATATTTACTCCTTTTCACTTGGTTTTTAGGGTTGAGGTTGTACTCCCTATTGAGTGTGAGATCCCTACCATACGCACAGTCATTGAGATTTTCCCAAACACTTTTCCATTGGAACAAAACCCCATCCAACTAGAACACATTGATGCAATTTGACAAGAGTCTTTCCAACATAATGAAGCCCAAAAAAGGAGAACCAAAGACCCATTTGATTGCCATGTTAACCCACACTCATTCAATGTACGGGATTTAATACTCTATTATAACATTGGTAATGAAGATCTGGGACCTAAAAAGTTTGAAACTTTGTGGAAAGGACCTTACATTGTTAAACATTTCCTTTTGAAAGGTGCCTACTTTTTAATTGGGCCTAATGGGACCTGTCTTAAAGACCTCGTCAATGAACTCTACGTCAATAAATTCCATCCCTAACCATATGTTTTGGCCTTATGATATAACTATGTACTATGATTTATTTTTATTATCACCTCATCATTGATGTACTCTAAACTATGCTCTCATCATGTGTTATAGATGGATCATCGACCAACTTACCACCATAGATTTGTTGATGGTGCTTCTCGGTGGTCGCAGAATATCATTGTCGTATCCTCAGCCATTTACTCTCCTAATTAGAATATTCTACATCAAAATAGTGTCTACATTAGGTCAGCCATGAATAGTAAAGTTGAATATGAAACCATCATAGTCCTTCTAGTCGATGCATCTCGCTTAGGTATCTGTCATCTACATGCATTCCTTGATTCCCAACTTTTCGTATCGTAGTTGAATCAAACCTCAAAAGCTCATGAACCTTGTATTTTTCAGAAATACTTGCATGCACAACTATTAGCATGTGGTTTTGATCATATCACATTTCAACATATACATAGAAGTCGAAACCATGTCCTTGACCATATAAATAATCAAATCCTATATTGGCAGGCATTACATATAATTCATCATCAAGACACATAAGCACAATAAAATGAACCACCACATACAATCATCATCATAAAGAAACATCATAAGAGCATAAAAAATATGTATATGTATATATATGTATATATCTATATCTATATATATATATATATATATATATATATATATATATATATATATATAGGGTTTATATACATCGACTCACCATCACCAGGAAAAATAAGAAATAAAAAAAAATGAGTCATATACAAAAAAGAGGGTAGAATCCTCATAACATGTGCTTCCCTTGGGACATCACAAATACATCTAAGTTCAAGACCCCATCACCCCCCATACCACCTACTAGTGGTCATCCTACCCACCTACCCTGGAGCCAAAATAGGGTGTGTTGTAGCTATTGCAACAACTACTCTACAAAGAACTAGATGCCACCCCCTGTCCGGCATCATTGTCCCTGAGCATCACCTAACCAACCTTAGGTAATCCAAGTAGAAGGTCTATCAACTTCTATGTTATGTCATGATCCCTCTACATGGTAGCCCACACATGAGCCTACAACCTTCATATCTCCTCTTGGAGGCTTGCCACCTCTCCCCCCTCCTAGGTAGCACCTATCTTAAGACACACCCACTACACCAATCATTCTTATGTGACACCCTCCTAAGGTTGTCTCTACCCACCACCATCAACTCCAACCATTCTTCCTTTGGGGTTCCCACAAGGACCCATATCTCCAAAATAAGCATATCCAATGATAGTACAAGGTACAGCATAAAAAGTACATATATCACAAATATAAATGAAAATAAATAAAAAACATGTATGTACCTTTGGGTCCCTGACCATCACTTAGGGGTAGCCCCATGTTCGAGTCATCCCTGAAGTCCATTCCCACATATGGGAACTACAAAATCAACTAAGGGTTAGACACAAACCAACCCTCAGTAGTTTCAATCCAACACTGGCCCACCTCACCATTACCATCTTAGGGCATCAATGAAGCTAATCTCCTAATTTGTGGATCTCTTAGAGGAGTCAAGTCCACTCAAATAACTAGGTGCAACATGACCACCTACTTGTATAAAATGTTTCAAAGGATGCTTCCATAACGGAAGTCATGTATCTCTCATCACACCACCTGTGATAGTTGGATGGTTATCCTCTGATGTACCATGCGAGCTAAATCAAAGAAGGTATTGATGTGCATCTTCTCTACCACTGCTAGTTACACCCCTTTAATATGATGTGAAGTAGTAGTCCCACAAATAAATATGATCATCACTAACATTGCTCATGTAGCTAGGTCTAGTATGGAATTAATCTTGGTGCCTTCACCATCATAAGGGTCAACTCCACACCATTGCATAGCCCACTCGACCAGTCGAACCCCACCACAAAAAATCTCTACAAGAAGTACCTCCCATCGAGGAACTAGTCCAGTCATGAAATATACATCCACCTTAGTCATGAATGGGAGGTCGATCCCCCATATATTCATGACCTCTCTTGCTGGCTTCCACCACTCAATAACAAACTATAAGAACTCCTTTTACAATCTCAGCAATAGGTACTAAAGGAATTTCAGTAAACCCCATCCAATCGAGGTCACCCATGCCTAGGAATCTAAAGCTACTACAAGACATAGACCCCCCACAATCCCTCTCCCTCCATAGCACCATCCTATTGATATGACCCCCATGAGGTCAGTTAAAAAAAAAGGAGGTGGAGGTCAAAACACCAAATTTCCAAAATTTGGTAACCCACACAATTGTTTTTCAAACAGTCATGTGAGCCTCATGCCTATACCATTAATAGGTGTGAGGGTCCTCACACCTGTATATATTATAGCCATGACCAATGTCCTGGTTGTGTCTCCTCAGCCCGCATTGTCACATGGGTCTTGATCATGTTTTCTACATAGCCACGACATGGTTGCGGTTGTATTTTTTTCAGCCATGATGTCACCGCAACACATCCCCCTTAACATGTGATGGCTTGTGTGACTATGAACTAGTCACTCGTGAGGGTTAGGGATCCTTTTCCTAAAATGGTCATACATGCCATCATGTAAGGCCTACCTACCCTAGAACTACTAAATTGATAGAGAAAGTTTTAAAAATGACTAACTTGGCTCTCCTTGCTCGATGAATAGACACTATAGTTGACTACAATGGAAGAAATGATTGTTGGGCCTACAATGGAAGAAATGATTGTTGGGCTCCAGGCCAAGCACCACGTCAGTAGGTAAAAATTAGGTGGTAATATGGGCCCTAGTTCCCTTATATGCACCATTTTTTCCATTCTTCTAAAGCTTGTATCAGAGCCCATGAGCTCTTTTCATCGAATCGTTAATAGCGTTGGGATCAAAGTGAAATCATCTACACTATGGTACCCTCCTTTAATTCATAAAAAGTTTTCATTTTTGGGCCCATTAAGAAACATTGGTAGTGGTGGAAATGGAATAAGAAAGCATCTTTAAGAGTTGTTACATGGAAACAAGTTGTGAAAGTGTTATTTTCCGACTTTGTTAGGGACATAATATTTTTATATCAACTTATCAAATTGCACCAAACTAGAAAAGTGGAATAATATATTGACGATTTTAAATGTTTGGATATTAAGCTAACAAGTTTAATTGACTACTTTTTTTATCATTTCCTTATAAGTGGTCTAAAAGAAGAAATCAAAAATTGAGTAGACATGAACCACCTTGCTACTTGGTTGGAGGTCACTTAACTTTGTCATCATGCACAAGTTGTATTCTATGCTTAATTAGAACACCCCAAATTTTCTCTACATCCATGTCCCAATATGGTGGCTCCTTAGTAGCCTACCCTACCTTTTAAGGTGCATAATTTGACATGGTCTAAAATGGTGTAATTCCAACTTAAGGGTATTCACTACAACCATGATGAGAAAAAATCTCTATGGAATAAATTCAAGGAACAAAGATTAATTATGATCATTTCTATGGGAATTTTTCATTATGAATTCAATGGAAAGACCAAGGAGGAATTCACTCCCATCACTAAGGAATTTTTCCTTCCTAGCCAATTTGGTGAAGAGCCCCAAATATCCCTTCATTCTTTCATTAATATTTCATCTCCTCAAACATTAATGTTGGTTAGCTATATCAAACACTATAAGGTAATTATCTTAATTGATGGTGCAAACACCCATAATATTAATCATTGCTACAATTCCCAAGAAAAATACTACTATATCCACATTGTTACCAACTTTTAGATTATGATTACAAATGGGGAATCTAAAAAAATTGGTTGCCAATGAGAAACCTGAAACTTCAAATGGGTGAGTATTCCCTAAAAACCCACTTGTGTTCCTTTGAAGTGGGTGGTTGTGATAATGTTGGGTGTTGGTATTTGATAACATTAGGCTTAATTTACTAGAATTGTACATATGTTTTTAGAAGTATGGCACTTCCTACATGCTCAAAGCTATTATAGTAGGATATCCAAAAATAATTAACTTCCTCCATATAGAAAAATATTATAAAAAGGTGTCATTATGAAATTATTTCGCAATCTCGTGATTTTTAATCCTTTGTGGATGCTTCTCATCTAATTTATCTAGATTTGTAGTTAATTGTGGATAAACACCAACAAGTCATTGAACTTCCCTAAGGATTACTATCCTCACATGGGTAGCATGATCATAGTGTCACATTGCTTCCCAATACCCTACCATCCAATTTGTGCCTAGATTTTTTTTCCCAAAATAATGACATTACAAATATTTTTCCAAGCGTTATTAGTTATATGTATCATCAATCCTAGTACTAGCCCCTAATCTTCAATAGTTGTTATGGTTCTTAAAAAAGAAGGCACTTAGAACATGTTTCCTAATTTATGAGTCCTTAAAACTTAACATTCAAAGATAAATTTTTTATTCTAATAATCAATTGTCTCTTAAATGAGCTACATAGAGAAAAATGCATCACCAAACTTAATCTTCACTCTAGTTATCACCAAATTCACATGAATGAAGTAGATAATCCCAAAACAACTTTATGCACTCAACAAGGTCATATGGTATTTGGGTGATGTCATTTGGTTTTTGCAACATGTCTTTCAACTTTTAGAGCCTCAAGAACTACATTCTTATAAACATTATACATTGTTTTGTCCTAGTTTGTTGATGATATATTGGTATACAATAAAATTTGGGTGGCATGTGTCACATGTGCTACATGTGGGTGAATCTTACAACCCTTCCATACTCACTTGTTCCTAAATAATTTTATATTTTCTTTTGGTGCTTCTAAAGTAAAATATTTTGGGATAAAATGTTAGTTTTGAGGGCATACATGTCGATCCAAGTGAATCCAAACACACTCAAGGTCAAAGAGGGCTTATAATAGCTTAAAATTAAAATTGGTCAGATTTCTCTTGAACCAAGACAAAATAGAAGAGCTCATCTCCCTGATTCCAATGGTCCAAACAACACTCCAATCAAAGTTCGTATGAGGGAGATAGAGCCAGTCAAGGTTTCTGTCAAAGTGGGCATGTGGGCTAGGTTTAATGGTCCTACAAATTAACCGAGTCTGGGACATGGAATCTGGCTCCCAAGAGCGGGCGAAATTGTAGAATGCTTAATTTGTCTAATGACCCTTGGTTTCAGTCAAACTAACAAAATAACTATTTGGTGTTAACTATATATATATATAATAATATATATATATAATATATATATCTATATATATATATATATATATATAATTGGGGGTCGGGCCATAACCGCTGCCGCTCCCATCACATAATACACCAACTATATACATTGTATATTGGGTGGGCCACGTGCCAGTAGACCTGGCCCCAACATGTGCCACTTGTCATAGCCAGAGGCAGTGGGGCTTGAACCCGCCCAGCCAGCCTGGCTGACCCACCTCCCAAGTGCCTCGACGCAACACAAAACAAACAAAATGTTACCGCATTGTAAACCATGTATATATCCGCCAACAAAAAGTTACAACATTTCAAAAGTAATAACCATGCACCGATTTTGGAAGGGCGTGATTTGATCCCTTGGCCCTTGGTTAACCAACTTCCACACTTAACCATTGAGCCAACAACTCATAGTTGGTAAATCCACCCAGCAATATTTATTTAAACCCACTTCAATTGCTCAGCAAAAAGGAGGCTAAGCAGATTTGAGAGCGGTAGAACCCTGAATCTAGACAGAGTGTTGGAATCGTGTATGGGCATGATTTTCAAGAAGAATAATATTACCTGATGCAGAGAGGAATCTAGAAGATTCCATGGGATGTGAAAATTCATTTTATCAAAATGATGTCAAGTTTATAGTCAAATTTCATGAAATTTCACAAGGAATGCGATGGTGAAGTTAGATTCGCCATCTAAGCAATAGATTTGCAGGAACCCCACATCACGTAATCTTTGAAGAATCTTGAGGAGTCTTTAGATTCCCTTGGAGGCTGAAAGTTTCCAAAGTCATAATGTACACAACTTTATACTCAATAGTCTTTGAACTCCGCAAGGATCACAATAGTAATATCATATTTTCCTTTTGAGGAGCATATCGCAAGTCAACCCAGGGAGGAAAATCTTTGGAGAATCTAGGGGTATCTAAATGATTCTCGAAGGCCCAAATTTTGACAGTGTCAAAATTAGATGAATCGGTAGTTGATTTTATACTACTTGACATAAAACATTCAGTTGTGCTATCAGTTTTTGCAGTTGAGCCTTTCATTTTTCAGCCAACTTCAGAAGTGAAGGTACATGAAGCAATCATGTTATGTTTCCTTTCATTATTGTTGAGATGATGTATTATTCAGTGTTGCGAACATCTCAATAACATCCCGATTTTATCTTGAAATCACGATATTTTGGCCTAGCCGATGTTTGCCAATTTTTAAAGATATTTTTATGGTATCTTAATTTTGCCGATGTTTGCCAATTTTTTACCGTTATTTTCCCAATTTTTACCCCTTTTTGGTTTTTCGAACCCTTGTTGATTTTATCCCGATGTCTATGTTTGCAACATTGGTATTATTCTTGAGATCCCTATTTGATACTCTATCAAGGGATCGTTATTGCCACATTATGTGAGATTTCATTAGCTTTTCATGTTATGTATTGTTGTTGAGATCCCTGTGTAACTATGTTGAGGGGATACTTGATGCCACATTATGTGGGCTATTGTTAGTTTGTCATACTGAAGGAAGCCCATTTTGAGTGAGAATTCTTGTAGGGAGTACGTCTCATGGAGAGACAAGCCACTATTGTTGATGGAATATGACCTTGTTATGATAAAGAATAGTCCATGTTGATCATCATCATTTCTAGCATTATGAAGCAACCTCCACTTTCTTGACACCAAGCCTACAGACATAACACACACTAGGTGAACTCCATTATCAAATGTATCGTGTTCTTGATTTTTTGATCGCCATTATGTTTCCTCTTGTTTAAGCATGCACATGTGGTTCTTTTATGCTCTTTTAAATGTAATTCTAATAACATCGCAGAAGTAAAATACCTTGGATAATTCTAGTAGTTAAAGAATCTCAGATCACATGTTCACCTAAGAAACCTAAGTCAATGATAGATTTACATCATCCCAATACCCTCAAGAGTTTGTGTGGCTTTCTTGACCTCATATGTTACTATTAAAAGTTTGTCGAGAACTATGGTAAAATTTCCACTCTCTTAAAACCTATCTAGAAAGGAATTCCTTTAGTTGTAATAAGGTAGTTATATAAGATTTTCAGGATTTAAAAATGGTGCATGTACTACTCCAATACTTACCCTACTTGAATTCAATAATTATTTGTTTTCAAATGTGATTCCTTAGGTAAAGGGATGGGGTCATGTTAATGAAAGATGGAAACCTACTCACCTTCACCAATAAGAATTTATGTGATAAAAACAAGGCTAAATCCACCATAAGAAGGAAATGTTGGCTATTCTTCATGCAATTGATATGTGGTATCATTACTTGAATGGGCATCATCACCAAATAAATAAATAAATATCATCATAGCCTGAAATATTTCTTGGAAAAAGAAGTTGTCTTCCCTCCAATAATGAAAGTTCTCACAAAAATATTAGGTTATGACTATGTGATTATCTACAAGAAAGATAAGGAAAATATGATTATGTGCTTCCTCTATAAGAATTATTATGAGGAAGGGCCCCTATTTGTCTTATCTTCCCTAGTGCCTAACTAGTTATAGACAATACATCAATAATGGTTATTGAATTCCAATATCATGAACATGATCCACCAAGTATAGGTTGAATAACATGCACATCCTAGCTACACTTGGTGGGACCATGAGGTAATTTTCATGTTTTGGGTTTCCACATTTAAATCCAAAATGATAGATAAATTACACTCCTCTCCCATAGTGAGCCATTTTGAGTTTTAGAAAACATTTGAAAGGATTAAGAATTTATTCTTTTTGGAATGCATGAAGAAGGACATATGCAACTTTATGTAAATTGTTATAATTACCAATGGTATGAATGGGGAAAAATATATCCTCTAGAGGCCTATGACCCTTACCCATTCCTATCATTGTGTGGGATGAAATTTCTTTGGATTTAATTATGGGATTTACCAAAATCAGGGAACAAATCAATGATCACCTTTCCACATATGCTCACTTTAGTGCATTGTAACACCCATTCAATATGTGAATGGTTGAAAAATCCTTCATGGGCAATATTTTAAACTACATTTCATGCCTAAATCATACTTATCATGATATCACCTTCAATAGAAATTTCTAGCAAGAGTTGTTTCAACTTAAATCTATCCAATTGAATATTACAACAACATATTACCCATAAATACATGGCTAGATAAAAATAACCAACACGTGTTTTAAAGATTATTTACATTGTTTGCTTCAAAATGGCATGCTCAATTGGTCCATAGGTTACCCTTGGTCAAATGGTGGTACAACAGCTTCTATGGAGCTACTAAAACTTTGAGGTAGTTTATGCAACCACCCTTATCAATGGTTTTGTACTTATGTGGCCTATTTAAGATTCAATGGGTGGATAACACCTTGAAAACATGTGTTGACATTCTCCTTACCCTTAAATGTAGTTTGGTGTTGCCTCAAATTCAAATGAAGTAACAATTTAATCAACATCACTCTAAATTCCATTTTGATGAAGGGCATAAAGCATTCTTGCATATCCAACCCTATAAATAGACCTCACTCAAGGAGAAGAGATACTAGAATTTATCCCCTAAATTTTATGGTCCTAAAATATACTCAAGTGTATGGGCCTAATGTATTATAGATTATCTTTTCCAAACCATTATAGGCTCCATCCAATGTTTCAAGTGTCTAACTTGAAGAAAGAAGTCCAAATGTAGAGTTCAAACCAACCTTCCAAAATTAGATAAGGAGGATCCTAATTAGTTATTGATCTATAAAATACCGTGGATATTCCAATGGATAGTTCATCACAACAAAATTGATAAATCTATATTGAAAATCTAAAATCTATTCTTTGATGGTTATTTTCCTTAGAATTATAGATTTATTAAGTTACTATTTTTGTGCATGCAATATAAAAAATGCATAAAATAGAGAATAGAAAAAATATGATCACTCACAACCATAATAACACATAATATCCCCTAGGAAATCCTTTTGAGAAGAAAACCCAGCTAGAAGGTGAGGCTACTCTACTCTCTCCTTCTCTTAATGGAAATGAATATAATTAAAAAGGAGTGATACTTATGGCTCATGTTTTCTTTAGTGCACAAACCCTCTTTTTTTTCTCTCCCTATCCATTCTCAACTATTCTATTCATCTATGGAACAAAATGTACTCGAATAGAATGGAACCCATTTTCTCCTAGTGGCTCGCTTATAACACAACCCTATAGCCTACTAGTGGTTAATTTTACCTCATTCAACTCTTAACTAGAGTTTCAATATTGAATCTTCTAGAGTATTATTCATCATGATCACAAGGATATCCCAATTTCCATGAATAACAAAGGTTGACATGACAATCCCATCATATCTTGGTGGACAAAATAGGAAGTAAACTTCCAAGTGGCATAATTTTTGCATATAGACTTTGATTGAGGTGATTATTTCATTGTTGTATTTGTATATGTGTGTATAAGAGCGATAGGGGGTAAAGTTTTATGCCTTTTTCCTGTTAAGAAAAAGAGTTAGCCTCCTAGGGTTTATTTTCAAGTTCCTCTACAGTTTTATATAGGTGATAGGAGTGGACCATATGATTTCAAAGTAAAAATGAAACAATGATAACATAACACAATGCACTTTCATGATTCATTCCACTAGATTCACCCATTTAGACATCATGAGGAGACACATTTGAAGTAAATTCAATAGGAAAAATAAAGAGAATATGAGCTAGATGTTCATAGAGCTATTGTTAGGATATTCCGACACATAGGAAATAGTTAAGTATAACTTGGTCTAGTGTAGAGTTAGGTAAAGTGTGTTTCTTTACTATGTACTTTTGTAACTTACAATCAGATGATCACGATATGTAGTGATCTGACGGTTCATTCTCTCCTCGGTATTACCGACACTTGATCCATGGCTTAACACCCGATTGGTCCATGATCTCTATTTAAAGGGTATGTAGGGCCATTTGTAGGTTAACTGTTCATGAGAGAAGCTTATGTAAAATTTCATTCTTTTATTAATAAATTTCCTGAAGTGGCCACGTTGGCTCAGGCCATGGATTGTTTCCCTCTTTGAGGGTTTTAACCACGTCAAAAATATTGGTGTATTGATCTGTGATCTGTTTGTGAGCAGTGTCCCTTTGGTGTGCTGTGTGAGGAACTTACCCTATAAATTCCTACATGGTACAGAGCTATTTGAGGCCCGCGTCCGTTGGTGATCCAAATCGAAGCTGGTAGAACTGCATCTGATGTCGTTTCCTAGACAATTGTTTCTGACTACTTTCGGGCCCAGAGATATACTCTATATGTTAGGAGCATCTGTTCAAGTGAGAACCCTTTCGTTTCATAAAAAGGTTTCTGGTAACCCTAAGCTCGTCATTTTTAAGATCTGGAGGTATACAGTGTTTATTTGCAGTTTCTAGTTATTTTCTCTCTGTTTATTATTTCGGTTTATTTAGATTCTTTTTTATTACCGGATATATACCTTTCATTTCTAAATATGCTCTTTGCCCTGCGACTCTGTGCGATCTGGGTAAATCAGAAACAGAGAGGAAGGATTTTTCTCATGTGTATGCTCTTTTCCATTGCGCCTTAGTGTGATCTTAGAAAATCAGAAACATTGAGGAAAATATTTAGTTTCTGGGTAAAGCTAACTTCAAGCTGTAAGGTTTGTTTTTTTGTATGTCCATGTTGTTTTTTGTGTTTTTTGTCTTGTAGGGAAAAAGAGCTTTCTCAAGCAAGCACGCAACCCAAAGCTTCAGTGACTAAAAAAAAAAAAAAAACCCTTCCTGTTTTCCAAAAATTACTAAACTTTTAGTTTAGCTCACTTGGTCCAAAGCTAATTTATGAGATTAGAGGTCTTGAGTTCAAGTCTTCTTTTTGTTGAGATAATTAGATTAATTTTGGAAAGGGGGCGGATTTTTTTTAACATTATCATTCATTTCCACACATTCTCGCAATTCATCGGCATCTTCATCAACTTTTCTTCAAAAAGTCATAACTTCTTCATCTGGAAGCCGTTTTCAGAGCGGTTTTTTTTTACCAGCCTTATTTTTGAGATCTTTCCATTGTAACACTTAGTTTTAGCATATATAGCTTCAATTTCTATTAAAATGGAAAGTCCATGCCAAGTTATTCTTGATAGCACCAACTACTTCCAATGGTGGTCCTACATTGTGGATTTACTTAGAAGTAAAGGTCTTTACAGAATAGCCACAGGCCAAGAAATGAAACTGAAATATGAAAATAAGGCAGCTAAATGGGAAAATAGGCAAGATCAAGCACGTCGGTTGATAGGGATGTCTATTTATCTAGATCTTAGATTCCATATTGCAGAACTTGATACTCTTGATGAAGCAATGAAACATATTACTAAAGTTTTTGGAATCAAAAATGAACTTAGAGCCCATCAACTCGAAAATGAGTTGCTTACATTGGACCCCAATAATTTTTCTTGCATTGAAGATTTTTTTTCCAAGTTCAAGACCCTTAGAATTCTCTTGGAAAGTGTTAAGGTTAAGAAAGAAGATAGTAACCTTATCTATTCCATTCTTACTAAGTTGGGACCAGCCTCTCTGTGTTTGTTTCCACCTTCCATTCTACAAGAGAAGCCTTCATTTCTCAAGGACAAGACTACAAGTCTCCTTCCTTTGATTCTTTTTGTGATTCTTTAATAAGAGAACAAGAAAAACTCTTACACCGTGGTCTTCTTAATCTTGGAAACTCTTCTAAGAAAGCGTTAGCTGCCCAACAAAAACCAAATTCAAAGAATCCTAAGAAGTTGTATCCTAAAAGTAATGGTCCTAAACCAAACAAGGGTCCTAAGCAATTTCAGCCTCAAAATGAAAAATCATTTCAACAAAATGATAAGGCAAATAAAAACAAAGGGAAGAAGATTGATAGACATTGCCACTTTTGTAATGGAGATGGCCTCTTAGAATCCAAATGCTTTAAGAAGATGGAAGCCTTGGAAGCAGCAATGAAGAAGCATAAAATCCATTTGGAGCACTCTTCAACTTCAACTTCATCTTCAGGAATGGCACTTTTTGTATGTGGTTGTCAAGCATCTCGGTCTGGTTATGCACTAAATGTATCTTCTTCCTCTCATTCTCATGAGTGGCTCATTGATTCTGGAGATTCTTATCACATGGCCAAAAACAAAGCCATATTTTCTTCTTTAAATGATTGTAACACCAAAAATATATATGTTTGTGATGATAGATCTCTTAGTGTTGTAGGGACTGGAACTGTTCATATAGACAATGGTCAATTTAATGACGTGTTATGTGTTCCAACCTTATCCTACAACCTTTTATCTGTATATAAGATAACTCATTCAGGCAAAGGTAAAATCGTTGAATTTTCACCTCACGATGTTGTAATTAAGGACCAAAGAGATCCTAGATAGATTTTAGCTACTGGCATTGCTAATGATTCTAAAAGGTTGTATAAGTTTCACAACTTTGGGTCATCAAATCTTCCCTCAGTATTTGTTGCTCATAATGATGAAGTGAGCAAACTTTGGCATGATCGATTTGGTCACTTAAAATATCGCTCCCTTCGGAATCTATGTAAAGAAAATATGGTGACAGGTCTTCCAATGGTATCTTGCAGAGATGGTGTTTGTTCCGGATGTGTACTCGGAAAACATCATCGGGACAGTTTTGAAAAACATGCCTCTTGGCATGCCTCAACCCCTTTACAGCTTGTGCATACTGATTTATGTGGTACACTTCCAATTGTTTCATTCTCTGGCTACAAGTATTTCTTAACTTTCATTGATGATTTCTCCAAACGCACTTGGGTATACTTCTTAAAACTCAAGAGTGAAATATTTAACATGTTCTTGGCCTTTAAGGCATTTGTTGAAAAACAATCTAGACATCAAATTCTTAAGCTAAGATCTGATAATGGCAGAGAATATGTTAACAACAAATTCATCAACTTTTGCACTGAGAATGGAATCAAATGCAACATATGGTTCCATATACTCCCACAACAAATGGTGTAGTTGAAGGAAGAATTGCAACATTAAAGGAAATGGCTAATTGTATGCTTCATTTAAGGACTTAGTCTTAATATTGGGCAGAAGCAATTAACTGTGAAAATTACATAATAAATCCACACTCCTACTAAGGTTTTAAAGAATATCACTCCAGAAGAAGCATGGAGCTCAATTAAACCAGATGTAAGTCACTTTTGTGTTTTTAGAAGTGAAGCATGGGCCCATATTCCAGATGAGAAACATAAAGCTGTAGAAACTAAGAGTGAAAAATGTATTTTTGTTGGATATTCTGAAGATGTCAAAGGATATAGACTTATTCCACTTAAGTCCAAAAATGATATCATTAGAAGAGATGTAAAGTTTGCTGAAAATATATCGGCCTACGAGCCTAGTTCGGCGGATGTGACACCTCTCTCTATCTCTTCTACTTTTGAAAATATTTCTACTTCAGATGATGAAAGCGAGAATGACAATCCTCCCCTACCTTCTCAGGATCCTCCTTCAGCTCCTCAACTTCCAAAATGGATCTGTGCTACTCGGGATGCAGGAGGTGATCTTTCCTGTGATCTTACAGATCAGCGACGTACACGTTCTCAGTTCGATAGAGCCTCTTCTTTACTGGCTCAAGCTTCAGGTAATTATGATCCTGACACCTTTGCAGAAGCTTTAGGCCATCCAGATTGAGACACAGCTATGAATGAAGAATATCATTCATTATTGGCAAATGATACATGGGATCTTGTTCCTCTACCAAAGGGACGAAAACTTGTTAGATGCAAATGGGTTTATAGAACCAAGTATGGGCCAAACGGGAAAGTTGATAAACATAAAGCTCGTCTTGTTGCTAAGGGTTTTTCACAAGTTGAAGGAATTGACTATACAGAAACCTTCTCCCCTGTTGCCAAAATGAACTCTATCCGCCTTGTTCTTTCCCTTGCTGCCTCTTTCAAATGGGAAGTCCATCAGATGGATGTTAAATCTGCCTTCTTGCATGGGGACTTGCATGAAGAAATCTATATGGAACAACCTATTGGGTTTATACAAACAGACTCCAGTCTTGCATGTCGGCTTAAGAAATCCCTTTATGGTCTCAAGAAAGCTCCTCAGGCTTGGTATGCCAAAATGGATAGCTTTCTTTTAGAATCTGGCTTTTCTAGGTGTCATTCTGACAATACTGTCTACACCAAGAAAGTGGGCAAGTCTCTTATCATTCTTGTTCCTTATGTTGATGATCTTATCCTCACTGGTAGTGATCCCAACCTTATCAACCATGTGAAGTCCAGCCTTAAAAAGAAGTTTGAAATGACAGACTTAGGACACTTGCATTATTTTCTTGGTCTTCAAGTCTTGCAATCCAATGAAGGTATTTCCCTTTCCCAATCCAAGTATGCCTGTGATCTTCTATGCCATTTTCACATGGAAGACTATAAGCCAACCCCTTCTCCCTTTCAGTCTGGAGCCAAACTT